>SKCR01043423.1:0-48428 GCA_019454045.1 Zanthoxylum bungeanum | reverse complement strand
AAATAAAAAAAATAAAAAAATCAAACAAAATAATCAGAAAAATTATTCCATTGCTGCAAAAAGGTTTGAATTCTGCTAAAACTTTAGGACAAAAATATTATTCTCTTATCAACTGCACTTGTGACTGTTGTGGGCAAAAAATGAGTTGATTAATATTTTGTTGGCTATGTATATGGAGAATGGTAAATATAATCGGAGAATTTACTTATTTGGTAATTTAGAAAGAAAGAAAACAACTAGTGACTTGGAGTAAAAGTTTCACCTGATTAGTCACTGACTTCTTTATTCTCTTTTCTCTTGTCTTTTTGTTTTTGTGTGCATTAGTTTCACTACCTTTTTACTTTTATAAAATGTTTGTGGGTATCATTGCTGTAAGCCCTCACGAGACTACAACTCGTCCACTAGGGACACCTAGGGGTTTAAAGGCTTGTTTCATATGCTAAATGCAACCGTGATACCTACGAAATTGGCTTAGTTTTAAAGATGTTTATATTATTTTATTTTGTTGTTTTGCTCGAGGACTAGCAAAATGTTAGGTTTGGGGGTGTGATTAGTGGTAATTATATCATTATTTCTCACTCATTTAACTTAATATTTTGTATAGTTTCTTGAGTTTTGTGAATATTTTGATGTGTTTTGTGTTATTTTGTAGATAAATAAAGTTTCAGGACACTCTGGAGGTGATTTTGGGCCAAAACATTGAAAAACGGACAAAATGGAAATTTGGTAATTTTGTGCGTCGTGACGCCTTAAATGCGCCATGAGCTACTAACGTGCGCCGGGGGACATGTGTCAGAATCTGAAAAGTTTGACTTGCTAACTTGTGCCTGCCACGTGTCAACATCACAATCGATCTGCTAACGTGCGTCGTGCCACGTGTCATCATCCTATAGTGCCGAAAATCACCATCGCCACATGTCGCCATGTGTCATCCCGCGTGTCTGACACATCATCGTCCACATTAGCAGCTGACCGAGTCAACTCGCCACGTCACTGCCACGTCATCATCAGCCAATCATAATGCGCCACGTGTCGTAATTCTATGGTGCCGACAATCACCATCGCCACGTGTCGCCACATCATCACCACATCACCGCCACGTCACTGCCATGTCAGCTTAATTATTGAGTTAATCATCCAAATCGCCACATCATTGGATAAGAATCTCGGTGGACCAACTAGAAGCTGAGACGTGTCGCGTCGTGACACGTGAAGCTTGCGCGTCACGACGCGGAGACCCCATCAACGCCTATAAATTCAGCTCGAGGTTTCAGTTTCAAATGTACCTTCCTCTCTATAATTCTCTGAATAAATAAGGAGTTTGTATCTATTCTTCTTTTAATTTCAATTTTGTAATTAATTTTAATTACGTTCTGTAATAATAATTTACTTTCTTTACTTTTTCAGTTTTTACTATTCAGCTATGAGGAGGTAACTTCCCACTGCTACGGTGAAAGGTAAAACTTTTATTACTGCTATTTAGATTAATTTCCCTAATTATAATATATTCACTATTTAATATTTGACTTAATGAGGATACCGCTATATTGGCCGATTGGTAATTGATATTAAATTTTTTTTAATTTGACTAAGCAAGGATATCGTCTGGTTGGCCGGTTGGTAATTTACCGCCTATATGGCTGGTTTATGGACAAATATTGTTACCACCTTAATGGCTGGTTGGACTTAATTTGACTTAATCAGGTTACCGCCTATATGGCTGGTTGGTAATGTTATCACAAGTTAATATATTATATTAATGGAGATATCTAAAATATTAGTAGTAAGAGTAGATCCTTTAACCCCTAGCATTTTATTTTTGTAATTTTACTTTTCAGTATTTACTTTACCGCATTTACTTTTCACCATTTTTTTATGTCTTTTAGTTTTAAGTTTTTACTAGCCCTAGTTATATGTCGTAACTAAGTTAGTTATGTAGGGTTGTGATGAATTCTAATATCACCGGTTTATAAGGGGTTATTTTGTAGTTTGCATAATTTAAAGTTTTACTTATTAAGTCTTAAGCTTAATGCGTCTTGTTAACTGGCCACTAATAAGATTGATCTGGTAAATCTAAAATAAACTTGACAAAGGAATTTTAGGTTTCAGCCTTAGACTTAATAGCTCACGATCTTCCTTGAGAATAGATAACCCTTCAATATATTTCCTTACAGGATAGACATATACCTGTCGGGCGTAGGTAACCTTTATTGGAACTTAATCTTAATGAATCCAGGTAATTTAGTTGACATAGACATAGGATTCAATTGGATTATACTGGGTATTTCCGTCTGACCATCGACAGAGGCTTTCGCATAATTTCGTATTCCAGGTTAGTAAACCGATTTATTTCACAAACATGAAATAACCACTTCATCTCTTAAAAGATATTAGAAAGATTCACAACCCAAGATAGTTCCTTAATATTGAATTTTCTTAAACCTACTTTCGAGCAATTTTATTTACTTGTTTTTAAGTTTAAAATCATCACCATTTCAAATCAATTAATCAACCTGTTAGATACTAGTAATAATTTGACCTCATAAAATTAATAGATTAGATATTAAATCCTCATGGGATCGATACTTTTTATACTACTTGAACGATATGTGCGCTTGCGTTATACGCGTGTGATTACGCCGGTCAATATACAGACCTCAGTTTTCAGAAGTATTTTCATATTCAGTTTTCAGAAATAGTTTCCAGAGAAAAGATTTCTATAAAGTAAAGTTTTTATTAACAACAGTTTTGTAAGAGACTTTCAGAAAAGATTTCCACAAGGGTTTTCAGAAAGAGAATTTCTTTTAAGAAATACAAGCTTTCAGAGAGATTTGAATTGATTTCTAAAACATGAATTTCTTAAATCATTTCAGTTTATATTTTAAAAATCATCCACTTACTTAGATCGTACAAACGGTCTAACCCTTCACTCCCAGTTTTCATGTTTTATAGCTATTCTCGAAGGACGAGCTTGGGAGGACGGATACTGAAGCATTCACTAGGGTATGGAGTCCACCAGTTCAAGTAAAAGATAGTGAGAGTCCAGTCAGAGTCAAGTAGAAGTTATATGTTAGTCTTTGGTTATGTGATAGTCATTGTAAAAGTATGTGTTATTGAGTATACAATTATTAATGTTGAGTTTGCATGTTATGTTATTAAGCTTGGGCTACGGTCTCATATATAAGATATTTAAATAGAGAACAGAATATTAGTCTTTGTTTATGGTTAGAGAGTCAGAGGCTCAGGGGAATAGTACGGCATATTCCCTGCCGGTAGCATCTCCGGGATTGGGATGTTACAGTGATTTTATACCCAAATATTCATGCATTCTTGGCTTACTATTTTGTTAGATTCTATATCATTTAATTTTTTTGTAGTTTGTTTTATGTTTTATTAGTAGGAAGCTTTAAGACATGGATCTTGGAGCAATTATACATGGTTTGGGACCCTACGGACGCATCAGAAGCACATGGGAAGAGCGAAAAACACAGAAAACGTCACACCAGAAAAATTGACTAGCGTCGCGGTGCCTCTTCAGTATGCATCCATAATTATTTCCCGAGAGTTAGGCATTGCGACGTTAATTCCGGCGTCGTGACATTGCGGTAGACATCTAAAAACATCAGAAAATATTATTTTACAAGCATAAGGACTCCGAGACTTCCCTATAAATATAGAAGCTCGTCCAAAACCCTAAATGAGGAGGCTAATACACAAATCAATAGATCAAAACACATATTTTTAAAGAGATCCAATGAGGAAGATTGAAGAGCGACAAGAGGAGATGAAGGCGGTGACGTCTGAAGACGAAGGGATTCGATTCATGTTTAATCTTCTAGTTTATTTCCTTAAACTCTGATGATTTCTATTAAATTCATGACCTTATTTTCATTGTTTTTATCTTTGGTCATGAACTAACTCTATTATTCTAGAGGATGATGTAATCTATGCGTGAACCTATATGTTGATTGCCAATTTAATTGTTATAAATTTTTGAATCGGTTTATTTAGCTTCTCTTGCGTTTGTGCTTCTTGTTTGTTGGCCACAAATTGAGATGATGCATGTTTAGAATCTATCACTCGGGAGAGGGGATTTTGAATAGGATCTAGAGAATATAACTTAGGAGATTTGTAGAGTTCGGGAGAATCTATAATCCCTTTGAAGTCGTAACAAAGAATCACAAAGTGTAATGAATTGTTAATTACTAGATTCTTATAGGGATATTGAAGTCTGTAATTGATAACATATTCACTCAGCACTCGGGAGAGGGAGTTAGAATAACTTAGGATTCTTGGCTTATAAACTATTAAACCGAATAAGAATTTATTGGCATAACAAATACATAGGGGATAGCTGGGTGAAATCAGACTCTAGAATCTCCCATATCCTGGTCTATCTTTATCAAATGTTTTATTTCTTAATTATTTAGTTTTTAATCTAAATTTAGTTTCTTTCTAAATAAAGTTAGGTTTGCTAATTATAGTACTTAGTGTGAGTTGAATACAATCCATGTGGGTTCGACACTCTTTCACTTATCTTTACTAAAACTTGACACCGTATACATGTGGTACGATATAAAATATCACAATAAGTTTTTAGCGCCATTGCCGGGGATTGTTAATCTTATTCACATTAATACTATTACCAAGTAACCTTGACTTTAATTTATTTTTATTTTTATTTTTATTTTTATTTTTATTTTTTCTTTATTTTCTTTCGTGAAAGGAAAATTGAGAAAGAAGCAATGGTAGCTAAATATATAGAGAACAACCCACGTAAGGTGGAAATCCAGGATCATTTCAAGCTGGTCGTAGACGATAATTATTCTGGATTGCGCATCCACCAATTAATGCCGACAATTTTGAGCTGAAACCTGCATTGATCAATATAGTGCAAAAGAACCAGTTTGGGGGTTCAGCTGTAGAGGATCCCAACGTGCATTTAAGGATGTTCTTGGAGATAGCAAATATGATCAAGATGAATAGTGTGACCAAATAGGCCATCAGGCTACGCTTGCTCCCATTCTCTTTAAGAGATAATGTGAGGGGTTGCCTGCAATCAATACTGATGGGGAGCATCATGACATGGCAGGATATGGCTACAACATTTCTGGCAAGGTTCTTTCCACCAGCTAAATCAGCACAACTGGGAACAAAAATTAGTATATTTAAGCAGTTGGAGATCGAAAACTTGTATGAGGTATGAGAGAACTGTAAGGATTTACTCAGGAGATGCCCACAACATAATTTCGAATATTGGGTTCAGATTCAGGTATTCTACAATGGGTTGAATGGTCATAAACCATGGTTGATGCAGCTGCTGGAGGAACACTGTTCAAGAAATTTGCTTAAGATGTCTATGTTCTTTTGGAGGAGATGACCATTAATAATTTCCAATGGCCAAGTGAACACACTATTGTGCTGTTGCGATATTTTATACGTACCGCAAGTGTACGGTATCAAGTTTTAGTAAAGATAAGTGAAAGAGTGTCGAACCCACAAGGATTGTATTCAACTCACACTAAGTACTATAATTTGTAAACCTAATTTTATTTAGAAAGTAACTAAATTTAGATTAAAACTAAATAAGCAAAATATCAAAACATTAAATTAAGATAAACCAAGATGAGAGAGATTCTAGAGTCTGATTTCACCTAGTTATCCCTTATGTATTTGTCATGTCATTCAATCCTTATTCAGTTGCATTGATTATAAGTCAAGAATCCTAAAGTATTTCACTCCCTCTCTCGAGCAATAGTGAAAAGATTATTAATTACCGATTTCGATATCCCTATAAAAATATAGTAATTAATAATCCATTACGCTTTGTGATTCTTTGTTAACGACTTCAAAGGGATTATAGATTCTCCCGAACTCTATAAACTCCTAGGTTATATTCTCTAGATCCTCTTAAAAATCCATCTCTCCCGAGCGATAGATTCTAAATATTCATCATCTCAATTTGTGGCCAACAAAAAAGAAGCATTAAACATAAGAGAATATAAATAAACTGAAATAAAATTTCATAACAATTAGATTGACAATCAATACATAGGTTCAAGCATTGGCTACATCATCCTCTAGAACAATAGAGTTAGTGCATGACCAAATAATAAAATAATGAAAGCATGGTCATGAATCTAATCGAAATCATTAGAGTTAAAGAAAAAAACTAGAAGATTAAAACTGAATCAAATCCCTTCATCCTTAGACGTCACCACATTCGTCTCCTCGTATCGCTCTTCAATCTTTCTCTTTAGATCTCTCTAAAATATGTGTTTTGAACTCTTGACTTGTATATTAGCCTCATTTCTAGGGTTTTGGACGAGCTTATTGATGAGCGGAAAATATATCAATAGTTATCGCCCATTTTACTTAATATTTTGTTTAGTTTCACGGGTTTGATGAACGTTTTGATGTGTTTTAGTTTATTTTTCAGATAAAATAATATCGGGACTCAATGTAATCATTTAGGACGAAATGTGGGTCAAATAAGGGCAAAAATTGGACATGACATATTAATTTTGGAGATTGGAAACTTGAAAGGGCGTTCTAACGAAGTACAGTTTTGGAAATTCCAATTTTGCGCAATTTTCGTGTGTTGGGCCTAACTTTTTACTCCAATATCGAATTAAGCTGATTCAAGTTTTAGATTAAAGAAGACTCAAAGATCTACAACTTTGAAGAACAAAATATTTTCGAATTCTGAAAGTTTCATGACCGAAATTGATGAAACATCCGGAAGTGTGTTATGTGTAATTATTAAAGTCATTTTCAATGCAAAAAAAATATATAAATAAATAAAAAATAAAAATAGTCAAACTCCCACCGAACATGATAGCAATTAGTGGAGCAAATAGTGGAGTAATTAATAATGGATTTGGTGGAGGCAAAATTTTTGCCTATAAATACCAAGTCATTTCATTTGTAAATTCATACTTTCTTCTTTGAAATTCCTTTAAAATAATTAAGAAGATTTTATCTTGCTTGTTTATTTACAGCTTTCAGTAATTAATTTCCACTTTTGCACTTTCTTTTCTTTACTTTTAAGTGTTTACTTTCCGCAATTTACTTTTCAGTAATGAGAAGGTAACTCCCCCTTGCTGGGGTAAAAGGTAAAACTTTTATTACTAATATTTAGATTAATCTCCCTTAATTATAATATATAAACTAGTTAAAATCTGACTTAACGAGGATACCGCTATATTGGTCGGTTGGAAATTAATTATAAATTTGTTTTAACCTGACTAAGCATGGATACCGCCTGGTTGGTCGGTTGGTAATTAATTATTAATTTGACTTAATCAGGATACCGCCTACATGGCTGGTTGGTAATTATCACACAAAGTTAATATATTATATTAAGGGAGATATCTAAAATAGTAGTAATAAAAGCGGATCCTCTAACCCCCAGCATTTTCTTTTATTGTACTTTTACTTTATTTACTTTCCGCAATTTACTTTTCAACAATTTACTTTTCAGCAATTTACTTTTCAGTATTTAATTTCTAGTAATTTACTTTATGTCTTTTATTTTATTTAAGTTTTCACCAGCCCTAGTTATGTGTCATAACTAAGTTAGTTATCTGGGGTTGTGATAAAGTCCAATATCACCGGTTTATAAGGGGTTAAATTACGGTTTGGGTAATATAAAGGTTTATTTATTGAGCCTTAGTCTTAATGCATCTTGTTAAGTGGCCATTAATAAGATTGATTCAGTAAACTTAAAATGAACTTGGAAAACGGATTTTAGGTTAAATACCTTAGACTCAATAGCCCACGATCTTCCTTGAGGATAGATAACCCTTTAATAGATTTCCTTACAGGATAGGAATATACCTGTCGGGCGGGGGTAGCCATAATTGGAACTTAATCTTAATGAATTCAGATAACTTAATTGACATAGGAATATGATTAATCGGGTTACACTGGGTATTTTTTATCTGACCATCGGAAGAGGCTTTTACATAATTTCATATTCCAGGTTAATAAATCGATATATTACACAACCATAAGATAACCACTTCATCTTTAAAAATGATATTGGAAAGATTCACAACCCTGAATAGTTTTATAAAATTGAATTTTCCTAAATCTACTTTCAAGCAATTTCATTTACCTATTTTAAGTTTAAAGTCACCATCCAATCAAATAACCAATCCATTAGATACTCGTAAAAATTTGACTTCATAAATTAATAACAAAAGGTTTTAAGTCCTCGTGGGATCGATACTTTTTATACTACTTGAACGATATGTGCGCTTGTGTTATATGTGTGTGATTACGCCGGTCAAGTTTTTATCGCCGTTGCCGGGGACTTATTTATCTTTCACTATTAGTTTTGAGGTTAGATACATTTACTTGTGTCTAATTTTCTTTTTCTTATTATTTTTGTTTTCATGTGTTTCAGGTTCTCAGAAGCTACATGAGACGAACCAGAAGCTTTGAAATCCGACCGCTTGACCCAGAGATTAAAAGAACCATCAGACAGTTGAGAAGGGAAAGGCGAGAAGGCCAAGAAACAATCGTTAACATGGAACCTGAACCTTTGGAGGTTGCACCACCAATTCCTATTGGAGACAAAACCATTCATGTGGTTGACGGTCTCATTTTTGTATTGTACTTCCTCCCTTACCAGCAAATGTGTGTGACATCAAAACATGCATTCAAATGATTCAGCAGTCGGTTCAGTTTGGGGGGAATGCAACTGAGGATCCTAATACCCATATCAGCAACTTCCTGGAAGTTTGTGGCACTTTCAACTACAACCGAGCAGCTGAAGAAGCTATGAGACTGCGAGTTTTTCCATATTCCTTGAAAGACAGAGCCAAAGCTTGGCTACATTCACTACCAGCAGATTCCATCACAACTTGGAACACCCTAGCCATAAAATTCCTTGCAAAGTACTTTCCACCAGCCAGAACTACAAAGTTGAGGAATGACATCACATCTTTTGTACAACAAGATTCAGAATCCCTTTACGAAGCTTAGGAAAGGTACAAAGATTTACTCCGGAAATGTCCTCACCATGAAATTACAAAATGGCTACAAGTCCAAACCTTCTACAATAGACTTTCTGAAATAATGAGAACCACAATTGATGCTGTTGTTGGAGGATCTTTAATGGCAATAGCAGAAGATCAAGCCTGGGATTTAATTGAAGAAATGGCAAACAACAACTCCTTGTGGCCAACATAAAGGAGCTTGATACAATGAATTGCTGGAATTTATGAAGTTGGAGCCAACACTGCAGTGAATGCCAAGCTGGATCATATATTTAAATTCATGGAAACTCTCAGCATGCAAGGTAACATTGGATCCACGAGTTCACCATATGGAGGAGCACCAGAGACAAACCAACTTGAAGAAACGGTGAATTATGTCAACAATATCAACAGACAGACCGCCAGTCGGAGAATCAAATTGGACAACTAGCCAATGCTCAGAGTTACAGACCGACGGGAAATCTTCCCAGTAACACAGAACCAAATCCTAGAAACCGAGGGAAGGAGCAATGCCAAGCCATTACCTTGAAAAGCGGCACTAAAATCAATAAAGATGTTAGAATCAAGGCAACCATTGAAGAAGTTCCAAAAGATGCAGTTCCACAGATGGAGGAAAAATAAGCAAAGGAAAAAGATTAAGAAATAATCATTTTACCTCCACCTTTTCCTCAACAACTCCAGAAAAAAAAATTGTATAAACAGTTTGCTCGATTCTTGGAGGTGTTCAAAAAGTTGCATATCAACATCCCATTTGCAGAAGCCTTGGAAGAAATGCCCAGCTATGTCAAATTCATGAAAGACATTCTTTCACGAAAATGGAGATTGGGAGATTACGAGACAGTAGCATTGACGGAAGAATACAACGCCATCATTCAGAGGAAACTTCCCCCGAAGTTGAAAGATCCTGGCAGTTTCACTGTTCCTTGCACCATTGGAGAACATTATATCGGTAAAGCTTTATATGATTTAGGTGCAAGTGTTAATTTGATGCCTTTTTCTATTTACAGGAAACTATAGATTGGAGAAGCAATGCCTACCTCAGTCTCTCTGCAACTTGCTGATCGGACGACGCTTGCATTTCCAAGAGGTGTTGTTGAAGACGTGCTGGTCAAAGTCGAAAAACTTATTCTCCCAGCAGATTTTATTATCCTTGACATGGAAGAAGACAAAGATGTTCCCATCATCCTTGGGAGACCAATATTGGCTACTGGTCGAACTGTAATTGATGTACAAAAAGGAGAACTAACCATGAAAGTGCATGACCAAGAAGTTACCTTCAATGTCTTCAAAGCCATGAAATTCCTGAGTGATGAAAATGAGGAGGAATGTTTCAAAATTGATGTTGTTGATAGTATCATCCAGAATACTAATAAAATTCCCACGGATAAACTTGAAGCTTGCATCATCAACATGACTGACAGCAAGCTAGATGCTGAAATTTTGGAATGTATCAACTATCTTGACAAGCCATTTCGATTCAAATCAACAACACAAATGGAAAGTCTGGAATTACCGAAGAAGAAGCGACTCAAACCTTCGATTGAAGAACCACCGCAGCTGGAGGTAAAGCTACTTCTGAGCCATCTCAGGTATGTTTTATTAGTAAACTCTTCTGAATTACCTGTTATTATTTCTTCTTTGCTAACATTTGAGCAGGAAGAGAAGTTGCTGAGAGTGTTACGAAAACACAAGAAAGCCATTGGCTGGACTATAGCTGACATTCGAGGCATTAGTCCATCATTTTGCATGCACAATATCCTGATGAATGACGAGTACAAACCCACAGTGGAGCATCAATTGAGATTCAATCCAATCATGAAGGAAGTCGTGAAGAAAGAAATCATCAAATGGTTGGATGCTGGCATCATTTACCCTATCTCATATAGCACTTGGGTGAGTCCTATGCAGTGTGTACCGAAGAAATGAGGAATTACTGTAGTCACAAATGAAAAGAACGAGTTGATCCCAACAAGAACGGTGATTGGATGGAGAATATGCATAGACTACCGAAAGCTGAACAAAGCAACAAGGAAAGACCATTTTCCGCTGCCATTCATTGACCAGATGCTAGACAGACTGGCGGGACATGAGTTCTATTTCTTTCTGGTCGGATACTCGGGGTACAATCAGATTGCCATCGCCCCAGAAGATCAGGAGAAAAACACTTTTACATGTATGTATGGTACTTTTACTTTCCGCAGAATGCCATTTGGACTATGTAATGCTCCTACCACATTCCAACGTTGCATGATGACCATCTTCTCAGACATACTAGAACAGAGTATAGAGTTTTTCATGGATAACTTCTCTGTGTTTGGAGACTCGTTCGACCATTGTTTGTAAAATCTGGAACAGATGTTACAAAGGTGCGAAGATACCAACCTGGTACTCAACTGGGAAAAATGTCATTTCATGGTACAGGAAGACATCGTCCTGGGACATCGGATCTCATAAAAGGTAATCAAGGTAGACCACGCAAAGATCAAAATAATTGAAAAACTACCTCCACCGACATCAGTCAAAGGAATTCGAAGTTTTCTCGGACATGCTGGCTTTTACATGAGATTTATCAAAGACTTCTCAAAGATTGCTAAAAATCTGTGCAATCTTCTGGAGAAAGATGTGCCTTTCAACTTCACCAAAGAATTCCATGAAGCTTTTGAGATCCTAAAACAGAAGCTGATCTCTACCCCTATCATTGTCGCACCAGACTGGACCCTTCCATTTGAGATGATGTGCGATGCTAGTGATTTTACTGTATGAGTAGTTTTGGGACAACGTAAGGAAAAGATTTTCCATACCATTTACTACTCCAACAGAACTCTGAATGAAGCTCGACTCAACTACACAACCACTGAAAATGAGTTGATTGCAGTTTTGTTCACTTTTTAAAAATTCCGCTCATATCTGCTGGGTCCCAAAGTTGTGGTCTACATAGATCATTCAGCAATCAAATACCTGATTGCGAAGAAAGATGCCAAACCCAGATTGATCCGTTGGATACTTCTTCTGCAAGAATTTGACGTGGAAATCTGAGCTAGGAAAGGGACAGAAAACCAAGTAGCAGATCATTTATCGAGGCCCGAGAATGGAGAAACAGCTGGCAAAGAACTGGCAATCAAAGAAAATTTTCCAGATGAACAGCTGTTTGCCATAAAAGAACATGATGCCCCTTGGTATGCTGACTATGTCAATTACATAGTGTCAGGAAAATGGCCGTTGGAATGAACAACTCAGCAATGGAAGAAGTTCTTCAAATAAGTCAAACATTATGTCTGGAATGAACCGTACATGTTCAAACGCTGCGCTGATCAATTATTGAGACGGTGTGTTCCACAGGAGGAGGTCAATAGTGTTCTACAACATTGTCATTCATCACCATACGGCGGACACTTCAGTGGTAACAAAATTGCAGCCAAAGTCCTACAATCAGGTTTGTTCTGGCCCACTCTTTTTAAAGATGCTCACTTATTTTCTCATCAATGTGACAGGTGCCAGAGAACTGGGAATATTTTAAGGAGAAATGAAGGACCGTTGCAAAACATTCTGGAAGTATAGATATTTGATATATGGGGGATTGATTTTATGGGACCTTTTGTTCCATCATTCAGAAACCTATACATACTGGTTTCAGTCGAATACGTCTCCAAATGGGTTGAAGTGATTGCACTTCCGTCCAATGATTCAAATGTGGTGATCAAATTCCTTAAAAAGAATATTGTCACTCGCTTCGGAACACCTCGGGCGATTATCAGTGATGGTGGTTCACATTTCTGCAATATATACTTTGATGCACTCCTATCCAAATACGGAGTTACTCATAAAGTTGCCACATCCTACCATCCACAGTCAAATGGACAGGTTGAAGGTTCAAATAGGGAGATCAAAAGAATCTTGGAGAGAACCGTTGGATCAACAAGGAAGGACTGGTTTGAAAAACTGGATGACGTAATATGGGCCTACCGAACAGCTTACAAGACACACATTGGTATGTCCCCATATTGAATGGTGTTTGGGAAAGCGTGCCATCTACCAGTTGAGCTTGAAAATAAGGCGTATTGGGCACTGAAGAAGTTAAATCTTGATCCACAAGCTGCTGGAGAGAAACGACTCCACCAACTCAACGAATTGGAGGAATTTCGCCTACAGGCTTATGAGAAAGCCAAACTGTACAAAGAAACGATGAAGAAATGGCATGATAAAAAAAAATAGTGCGCAGACAACTGGAGCCATGGTAGCAGGTTTTGTTATATGATTCACGATTGAAACTTTTTCCTGGAAAGCTGAAATCAAAGTGGTCAGGACCATTGTGATTACTTAGGTATTACCCTACGGAGTTGTTGAGATATACAATCCCAAGTCGAACAACACATTCAAAGTTAACAGCCAGCGTGTCAATCACTACTGGGGAGAATCATTTGAGCGAAAAAAAGATAGTGTCACACTTTCAGATCCAGAGTAATGTTCGGGCAGTCATGTCTAGCTGACGACATTAAACTTAGCGCTAGCTGGGAGGCAACCCATGCAATTTTTGTATATATTCAGATTTGGTGTGTTTAGTTTTTGCAAGTTAAATCATTTCAGAATGGAAGAAGTTCTTGCAAAACTTCACAAGCAATTTTCTTCTATCCCTCAAAACTCTCTAATGAACGTTTACAATAATCACTTGGAACGGATGAGACTGTTGATGATCAAAGTGTTGGGATCTCTAAGAACATGCCAATGATGTATTTAAGCATAAAACATGTGAATACTCGAAGTAAGATTACGGAAAAAATACTTACAACGATCGGTTATATGGATGCGTAGACAACAAAAATTTGATCCTTTGAGAAATGCTCCAAGTTTTCTTTGATTTGTACGGTTGAGCTCCAAGCTATGATTCTTGAATTCCAAACTCAATGGGAAAGGTTTCCCTATCACCTTTGTTGACCCTTTTAAGTGCTAGCTATGGAATAATTTTGCAACAAAATTACCCTAAGAATGAGAGCAACTCTCGGCCAAGATGGACAAGAGAAGAGAGAGAGTGGTTCACAGTGAAGAGAGGAAAAGGAGAGTGAAAATGTGTTAAGTTAATTTGATTTTCCAAAATCAAAAGTCATATACCAAATCCAAGATTTGGTAAAGGTCACTCAACCAATTAAAATATAATAAGGAAGTGTGTAAATCAAGCCATCACCAACTAACAACTTCTATCAAATAAAGTGATGAGATTGACTTGTGCTGTGACTTGATGTGGGCCCCACTTTAATTCAAAATCTGAGTGGGCCCACAAACACATTTCGGGCTCGGGTTCGTTAATTCCGAATTAACGAATTTTCTGTTGCGACTTAATTAAATCAAATTTAATTAAATAATAATGCCTCGCAAAATTATTACGTAAGTCGCTTACGAATTAATTCTAAATTAATTTGTTTGCCCGAATTAAAATCCAATTTTAATTCTGCTTAGAAATCTAATTTCGTTTAATATATCGAATATATTATTTTATCGATTAATTCTAAATTAATCGTTCTCTCTCTTCTAATCGAATTTTATCCCAAATAAATTCTCGCCGTAATTAATCCCAGATTAATTTTCTATCTCTCTTCTAATTAATCCCAGATTAATTATGTTCGAGTCAAATGTCATCGGTTAATCTTTGAGAAGCGACTCATGAGATCCATGGATATGTTGGCAGTAAATTCGGTTATCGGATTATCCGAATTTGTGCGTACCCCGTACCACGTTCTTATCGATTTACAAGACATGGTTGGCTTCTAGCAAAGCGCCGTGCCTACCCGATTCTCCAGAAATATTCTATAAGGAATATATAATCTTTGTCAGGTGTAGTACACGTAGTATTGCGTATTTCGATCCAGTATCAGATGTCACATGCAAGGCCTGAGGCTGGAATAGTGTCTTGCCTCGTACGAAGCATATATCGGATCACAAGCAACTAGTCTCTTTAAACGGATAATCATGACCTTGTCATATTATCTCGATAGTTGCAACATAATAGAGTACTAGTTCTGTATCCATGTGTGATCATCATCTCCATATGACTGAAGTAATACTTCCATCTTGACATCAAACCCAATACACTACGATTCTCAATAAACCTAGAAGAGGTGTACACGGAACTTGTTAAAGCCCCAGACGACCAAAACCAAAGCGTATTGATTGTCGCAAGTATTAGCGATGCAAGTCTCAGGTTAAGACCAAATACACATACCATGATTCGGATTCCTATAAACACATAGTCATACTACCAATGGGATTCCGAGGGGTCTATCCAGAGCGAAGCTGTTTCTGTACCATCGGAAAACACAACCTCCTATCACACTTGCATAAGTATCCAATACTTAAATATACGAGAACTATGCTATTACGCTTCCATAACACTGATGAGTGGTAAATCTATCACTATTTCCCCTCATTTAACTTTATATTTTGTATAGTTTCTTGAGTATTATGAATATTTTGATGTGTTTTGTGTTATTTTGTAGATAAATAAAGTTTCAGGACACTCTGGAGGTGATTTGGGCCAAAACAGTGAAAATTGGAAGAAAATGGCAGTTTGGTAATTTTCCGCGTCGGGACCCCAAGACCTTCAGTGTCGCGACGTCTAACATGCGCCGAACAGTGCTAACGTGCACCGGGTCCACAAATCAGAATCTGAGAAAAGTTTGACTTTGCTATTGTGCGCCGTGCCACGTATCACCATCACAGCCAATCTGCTAAAATGCGCCGTGCCACGTGTCATCATCCTACGGTGCCGACAGTCATCATCGCCACGTGTGCCACGTGTCATTCCATGTCATTCCACATCATCAGCCACATCACCAGGTTGACCAAGTCAAACTGCCACCTCACCGCCACGTCATCATCAGCCAATCAGGAAGTGCCACGTGTCACAATCCTACGGTGCCGACAGTCTCTTTCCCACGTGTCGCCACGTCACCATCAATCATTAAGTATCTAATCCTTATCTGACACGTGGCGGATAAGAATCTCATCGACCAATCAGAAGCCGCCACTTGTCACAATAATTGAAGCCCAACCACCTCGCCACGTGTCACCTTATCAGCTTATCCAGAATCTGCAAACCAACGAACCAGAGCGTGCCACGTTGGCAGAATCTGGCGTAGCGACGCCAAATGGCTCAGCGTCGCGACGCTGGAAGCCTACCGAGGCCTATAAATAGAGCTTCAAATTTCAGTTTTAGTTGTACCACTCTCTCTCATCTCTTTGATGTAAAGAGAGAGTTTCTCTCTCTACTTTCTTTTAATTTTTAGTTTTGTAATAATAGTAATTTACTTTTTACTTTTTACTTTTTACTATTTACCATGAGGAGGTAACTTCCCCAGCTAGGGTGAAAGGTAATTCTTTTACTGTTACTATTTAGATTAATCTCCCTTAACATAATATATTCACTATTTAAAATATTGACTTAAAAAGGATACCGCCAGATTGGTCGGTTGGTAATTTAATTTTAATCTGGTTTAAACCTGACTAATAAAGAATACCGCCAGATTGGTCGGTTGGTAATTAAATTTTGGTTCCGCCTTTATGGTTGGTTGGACTTAATTTGACTTAATCAGGTTACCGCCTATATGGCTGGTTGGTAAAATAATCACAAGTTTATATATTATTTTATGGGAAATATCTAAATTAGTAGTAGTAAAAGTAATTCCTTTTACCTTAGCATTTTATTTTATTGTAATTTTCTTTTCAGTTTTTACTTTACCGCATTTTTACTTTATGTCTTTTATTTTCAAGTTTTTACTAGCCCTAGTTATGTGTGGTAACTAAATTAGTTATCTGGGGTTGTGATTATAAGGGGTTAGATTATAGTTTGGGTATTATAAAGATTTATTTATTGAGTCTTAATCTGAATGCTTTTTCATTAACTGGCCATTAATAAAATTGATCTGGTAAATCTAAAATGAACTAGACATATGGATTTTAGGTTTCAGCCTTAGACTCAATAGCCCACGATCTTCCTTGAGGATAGATAACCCTTTAATAGATTTCCTTACAGGATAGGAATATACCTGTCGGGCGGGGGTAGCCAAAATTGGAACTTAAACTTAATGAATCTAGATAATTTGGTTGACATAGACATATGGTTCAATTGGGTTAAACTGGGTATTTGTGTCTGACCATCGACAGAGGCTTACACATAATTTAGTGTTCCAGGTTAATGAATCAATATATTACCCAACTTTAAGATAACCACTTCATCTTTAAAATGATATTGGAAGGAATCACAACCCTATATAGTTTTTAATATTGAATTTTCTTAAAACCTACTTTCGAACAAATTTTATTTACTTGTTTTTAAATTTAGAATCGTCACCATTTCAAATCAATCAAACAACATGTTAGATACTAGTGATCATTTGACCTCATAAAATTAATAGATTAGATATTAAGTCCTCGTGAGATCGATATTTTTATACTACTTGAACGATACGTGCGCTTGCGTTATACGTGTGTGTTTACGCCGGTCAAACACGCACAAGTGCAATAGTAGTCTATTTTGCATTATCGATGTCCAGTCTCGATAATACAACGACTAGGGATATTTAATGATTAAACCTTTGTGGATTGATATTGTCTCATATCTTATTAATCTGGAACTAATCATAAGGACTTTTATCATTTATATGTATTCAAGTAATCTAATTACAAAATGATAAAATAGTAATTTCCTTTGTCACATAGTTAATTTGTACAAAAACCACAATGTATTTTACAAATAGTGACGCTATGGGTCATAATTGTCCAACAATCTCCCACTTGGCCTATAGCCAGTCACTCAAGTATCTAACATCTGAACTATGTACATGTCGCTCAAACTTTTACTGAGGAATAACTTTCATCAGCGAATCTGCAATGTTATCATCTGATACGACCTTCTCGATCTTCACATCACCACGATGTATGATCTCACGAATCAGATGGAAACATCGAAGAACATGCTTGGATCGTTGATGAGACCGTGGTTCCTTAGCCTGCGCTATAGCCCTGTTATTGTCATAATACAATGGAACGGGCTCAGCTGCTAACGGAACTACTCCTAATCGAATTAGGAATTTACGGATCCAAACTGGCTCTTTTGCTGCTTCAGCTGCAGCAATATATTCCGCTTATGTTGTTGAATCAGTAACAGTCTCTTGCTTGGAAGATTTCCAGCTTACTACTCTGTTGTTCAAACAAAATATGTACCCAGATTGTGACTTACAGTCGTCTTTATCGGTTTGGAAACTTGCATCGGTAAACCTAGTTACCTAAAGTTCTCCATCTTCATAGATTAAGAACGTATCCCTAGTTCATCTAAGATACTTAAGGATGTTCTTAACTGCAACCCAGTGACCATCACCTGGATCGGTCTGATAGCGACTACACATGCTTAAAGCATATGAGACATCAGGTCGCGTATATATCATGGCATACATGATCGATCCGACTGCAGAAGCGAATGGGATTCGACTCATATTGTCTCTCTCATCTTGAGTTTAATGTCACATGTCCTTAGATAGAGTGACACCATGTGACACTGGCAACAGTCCTCTCTTAAACTGTTCTATGTTGAATCTCTTCAACACTTTGTCAATGTACGTGTTCTGGGAGAGACCAAGCAGCTTTCTAGATCTATCCCGGTAGATCTTTATTCCCAGAATAAAGGCTGCTTCTCCCAGATCTTTCATGGAGAATTTTAATGAAAGCCAAGCTTTCACCAATTGTAGCATGGGAATGTCATTGCCAATAAGCAATACATCATCAACGTAAAGGACAATGAATGTCAGTGCGCTCCCACTAACCTTCTTATATACACATTGATCATCCTCGTTTTGAATAAAATCATATTCTTTTATGATCTCATCAAAACGTTGGTTCCAAGAACGCGATGCTTGCTTCAATCCATAAATGGATCGATTTAACTTGCAAACCTTGTTTGCATGTTTTGGTACCATAAAACCGTCAGGATGTTGCATATAAACATCCTCCAAAAGGTTTCCGTTAAGGAAAGCGGTTTTGACATCCATCTACCATATTTCGTAATCGAAATATGCAGCAATAGGAAGCATTATCCTAATGGATTTAATCATGGCAACTGGTGAAAAAGTTTCGTCGTAATCAACACCATGTCGTTGACGATACCCTTTCGCTACAAGCCTAGCTTTGTACGTTTGTATGTTGCCATCCATGTCAGTCTTCTTCTTGAAGACCCATTTGCAACCAATAAGCTTTACGCCTTCTGGTGCATCAACCGGTGTCCAAAATTGGTTGGTGTACATGGAATCCATTTCGGATTTCATGGCATATTGCCATAAACTAGAGTCGATCTCTTGTATCGCTTCCTCATACGTAGCCGGTTCGTCTTCCTCAATAAGATTAATATCTACATGAGGTGAGATCAGAAACCCATACCTCTAAGGTTGTTTTTTGACTCACTCCGAACTACGCGGTTCTTGTGTATTAGAATATTGTGGTACAGTTTCATCCCCGATGAACTGTTCGTGTTCCATTAAGGAATCGGTGTCAGGAATAGTATCACTCTGATTTTCATCGAGTTCTACTTTCCTCCCACTAACCACTGCATTTAGGAATTCCTTCTCAAGGAAAACCGCATGTAGAGCAACAAATACTTTGTTCTCTTGTGGGTTGTAGAAGTAATATGCTTTGGTTTCCCTAGGATAACTTATAAATAGACACTAATCTGATTTGGGTTCAAGTTTGGTACCATCCAAACGTTTAACGTATGCCCAGCAACCCCAAATCTTCAGGAATGAGAAACCTGGTTTCTTTCCTGCCCATATTTCATACGGAGTCTGTTGAACAGACTTTGACGGAACTTATTCAAAATAAGTATTGCACTGTTTAATGCATATCCCCAGAAGGAAATAGGTAGCTCAGTGCGACTCATCATCGACCTTACCATGTCCAACAAAGTCCGGTTTCTCCATTCGGACACATCGTTTAATTGAGGTGTTCCGGGAGGAGTCCACTGTGAAAGAATACCATACTCTTTCAAGTAATCGAGAAACTCATTGCTCAAGTATTCTCCACCATGGTCAGATCGTAATGTTTTAATACTTTTGCCGGTCTGTTTTTCTACTTCGTGTCGAAACTCTTTGAATTTCTCAAAAGTTTCCGACTTGTGTCTCGTAAGATACACATAACAATAACGCGATGCATCATCCGTAAAGGTTACAAAGTATTCATATCTACCTCTAGCCTGGCTAGACATGGGCCCACATACGTCACTATGAACGAGGAGTAACAGTTTGGTGGCACGTGCACCTTTACCACTAAAAGGTGTTTTAGGCTTTTTGCCTAATATAAAAGATTCGCAGACGTCATATGAATTTGGATCAAATTCGTCCAAGTACCCACTCTTCGAAAGTGTGGATATGCGAGTCTTGTTAATATGTCTTAGACGACAATGCCACATATAAGTTTCATCTTTCTTACTTAATTTAAGCCTTTTGTTTGTTACATTATATGTTTGAGATTGATTTATATTCAAAATATAAAGACCATTATTCACATCAACATTGCATATCTCAATATCATTTTTATACATAAAACACCCAGTGTTTCTAAATACAAAAGTATACCCACATTGGGCTAAACAAGATACAGAAATAATATTCCTAGTCAAACTAGGTACATAATAACAGTCTGATAGATTTAGTATATGCCCCGAGGGCAGTTCCAAAATATAAGTCCCTACAGCCAAAACAGTGACTCTGGTCCCATTTCCAACTCGTAGATCAATCTCCCATGAGGCCAGTCTCCTGCTAATCTACAGATCCTGCACATCAGTACATATATAAGTACCACAACCAGAATCAAAAATCCAATTTAAAAACTAGTAGACATGTTTATTTCTATAACAAACATACCTGAAGCCGGTGCCTTGCCACTTTAATTTCCTTCATGTGCGCCTTGTACTCACGAAAGTCACGCTTCCAGTAACCCCGTTTGCCACATTATAGGCAGACATCTTGGGATTTGTCCTTAGCCTTCACAGAAGACTTTGATGATTTGGCCTTGCCCTTCTTCTTCTTCTTTTTCTTTACACCTCCAGTAGCCTTTGGCCAAGCCTCGGTAGACTGAGATGTTAAAGTGAAGTGCGCCTCACGCTTTTTGCCCTTCAAAAGCTCATTTTCTCTGCTTCACGCAGCATTGCCATCAGCTCTCCAAGAGTATGGTCTTGGTTCATCATATTATAGTTCATGATGAACCCACTCCAGCTGTCAGGAAGAGACTGCAAGACCAAATCTATAGAAGTCTCAGCCTCAAATGTTATACCTAGCTGACCCAACTGTTCGATGTCAGCAATCATCTGCGACACATGGTGCTCGACAGATGTACCCTCTGACATTCGAGAGTGAAAGAGCTTCTTCTGCAATTCATACCTTTGCGATCTAAAGTTAGATCGATGAAGGTCCTTCAATTTTTCCATCATAGTATAGGGATCCAATCCCTTGTTCTGGCGATGAAATTAAGGGGTCATTGTAGCGAGCATGACGAATTGAGAAGTTGAGTTTTCATCGCTATGAGTCTTCGAAAGCTCAAGCTCAAGCGGCTGGTCAATTTCGGGCTTAGGCCCGAGAGGTCTCTCTATCTTATAGAGCATCTTCTCGGCCCTCAGGACAATCCTGAGGTTCATATCCCAGTCAGGAAAGTTCGCACCATTAAAGACATTTTCGCCCATGATAATGTCCCTAATGTTGATCTTTCCCGCCATCTTAATTGCAATAGTCTAACTATTGAATTAACGATTTTTGGGTACAGTCCAACTGTTACAAGAAAATAATAAAATATTAGTCCAACTAATAAATACATAAAATGACGAAATAATTTGAAAGCACGTATTGGCAAGTATTTGAACGAAATTGTAAATTCAATACTAGCCTCCCACTATTTTTTGGCGAGCCTCTAACCCTCGTTGAGTACTCGGGAAACCTAGTTTCCTAGTGGGCTAGGATCTCGTTAAATAACACACAACCTTGACTTTGGCCAACAAGCTGTATGATATTTAACTAGGTAGATCTATAAGATCAATTGGATCTCATCCAATTCCTAGATCCGGTAGGTGGACCTCCAGTCCGAAACATATATACAATATATATGCCAATATATCCAATATATTTTCCTAACCTTTTCCTCTGAATCAACTAAGCCTTGGCTTTGGTTCAACAAGCTTAATGATTCAGTTAAGCGGGACCCATTGACTTTGGAAATCTTCGTAATCCATGTCGATGAACAAGAAGTGACCTTGACTTTGGCCAAAAAATCACAACGTGCCCAAGACATGCGATATGGAACAAAGCTTTCGTGGTTGAAACACATCCGCGATGGACATTGATCTTGACTTTGGCCAACAAACCAATGCCAATCTTGGATCTTGAGAAAGAACCACTCAATGGAAGGAAATCGATTAATATTTTATTTTAGGGTTTTTCACGTATTTTGGCAACCAATTTATTATCTTTGAGTAGGTCTCATCATACACCCTTAAGCATGCATTCTAAAAGCATAATAAGGCGCGAATTAAAATAATAATGATATATGCGGATGGATACTTAACAAATTATTCCTAGAACAAATCACTCTATTTCCTCTCCCCAGCTAGCACTATTCTAACTTCTACCCAATTACATAATACAATAAAGAAACCCCATTAACATTGAGGGGAATTGGTGAGAAGAGAATTACAAAGAGTCAAGAGATAAAGGCTGGACACGCAGGTCCAATTTAATAAATTCTAAATTTATTACAACAATTTCCAAAATTGCTCACACCCGTCAAATATCCATCTGATATACATTATTCATACAATACATCCATGTATTCACATAAAGCATGTTATTCAATCAATCTAATCCAATTAATTAATCTTTGAATTAAGTGATCATCCAATGTTCAAACAACGATTTGATTTGCGCGAGTCCAACTCGTTTAAGAATAAGTACTCAAAGTGCGAATTCTTGAATTATATCGAACTACAATTTTAAATCCGATTTAATTTGTATTCAATACAAATTCGTATTTAATTCTAAATTAAATAATTACACTTTATTAATGTGCCTTTACGACTTAGATTCTAAATCTAATCTTAATGGGTCTCAAAGGCCCAATTAACATCCAATGCTTATTTAATTAAAGTCCAATGGGCTTTTAATTAATTCATAAGGCATGGGCTTTGGCCAATATGGGTCAAACCCAAATGCCAAGGCCCAATAAAGGAATCACTCTATTTGCCATAAAATTAATTTCGGCCCATTAGGCCCAATTAAATTTAAAATGCCCATTTATTATATTTGGACTTTATGGAATTGTTTTAGGCCCAATTTGGATCCAATCCAATTGTCCCAAACCAACTTGGCCCAACCAAGCCCATTCAGCCCAAATATAACAATTTTAGCCCAATTCCAAATTTAAGCCTAATTAATTAAATTCCAATATTCCAAATATCACAATTTATTTAATTAAAGTGTATAGTCATAATTAATTAGTTAAATTAACATTTCCAAAACACCAATTTAATTAATTAATCATGCTTAATCATTTTCAATTCATGTCAAACATAATTGAAGCAAAATCAACTCTAACATGCTTCTTTAAGTCACGGCAATATGGGCATTTTATATCCGATTTTGATTTCAATCCAATTAAATCACAAATCAATATACTCATGCATTTTAAACACATCCAATGGTCTAAAATTCAAAAATCACCATGAGATTAGGGCTCCATCACATTCGGCCAAGCCATTAAATTTGGGGAAAATTAATCTAATCAATTTTTCATAGAATTAATCATGCATAACTCTAAGTTATCATAATCTAAGTGTAGACAACAGAACCTGGGCGACGCTTTTCTAGGCTCGCGGCCTAGTTGGGAAGTACGAAATAACATGGAGTCGCCACCCGGTGTGAACCGGGACAAAGGTTTAAGGCCACACTCACCCCTCGCAAGGGAAGACCTCAAACTGTTGGGTTCGGAATGGTCCCTTACTTATGTCACTTGTGATGATATAATTTGTGCAATAAACTAACCGAATCTATTCAACATTCATGCTCAAGGGTACTTAGATCTAACATGCTTTCATCCAAATAATTCCACGCAATGTAACACAACAAGCATATTGAACCATTAAACCAAAGTAAACAAATAACTAATTAAACATAAACATAAACTAAACGAAATATCATGCATAAAGAATGAAGAAACAACATGCCTAAATAACACAATCATGCTTTTGAAAATTAAATAACAAGACTAAATTAACTCATGCTTAAAATAATAAATAAACAACCTACGAACTATAACATGCTCAAATACAAATTTTGGATGAGACAAGATATATGTATCTTAAATGGTACGTGGCGTTGTATCCCGAGTGCAGACCGCAATACCGTCCATTCGGAATCGGCTACGGAATTTACGTCCGGGTTTCCATCCGATATACCACAAAAGGGAACACATATCCCGCTCATCCAACAATCACATCATGCTCCAAACGACTCTCATGCAATAATATTCTTAAAATAAATAAATTAAAACAAAAGATATGAGTGAAAAGGTGCCCTCAGGTCTAACCTCTTTTGTCGTCTCAAGAAAGGGCGTTACACGTCCGTTGGAAAGGTGAATGATCCGATGCTTTTCCGATTTGTCTACTCAACGTCTTTCCTCGCTGTTTTGATGCTCGGGTTGTTGCTTTCACTCTGTTTCGCTGCTGTTTGTGGTCTCGGTTTTCGGTGGTAAAGATGCAGTTTTTCTGGACTGTTTTTAGCAGTTTCTTGGCAGTTTCAGGGTAATTTAGGGACTGTTTTGGGGGTGATTTAAGCAGTTTTTTAATTGTTTTCTGGACTGTTTGGAGGGCTAAATTAGCGGCAAAAAACTGGCAGTAAAAGGCTGTGATGTGCGGCAGTTTTAGGGGGCTGGTTTAGTACGTGTAGTGGAGGTGAATATGTTCGTGGGTTGGCTGAACGTGTTGAGGGTCTGTGGGGCTGATGAAGGCTCGGCGTGAAGGGGGGCTGGTGCGTAAGGTTGGTTGCTGGATTAGGGGGGCAATGGCGTGAGGGATTGGTGTTGAAGGGCATGTGCGTGAATTAATATGGGTGAGGGCTATATGCTGAAGAGAGGCGTCGAGTGGGTGAAGTGGCAATTTGTGGCGTGCATTGACAAGGCAGAACATGGGCTGGCTTTGATTTGTGGGGACTTCACGTGAAAGGTGGCATGATGGGAGCGGGCGTGAGGCTAAGGTGCAGGCTGTGGCGTGATGGAGGCTAGGGGTTGAGAAGGTGTGTTAAGTGCTCTGTTTTGTAAAGGACGTGTGGCTATTATGGGTGTGAGGGACGCAAGGTGTCGCCAAGGTGTGGGCGTGATCTGTTGAAGGCAATTGGTGAGGGCCGATTTTTATGTTTTTTGTGAGAATATCCGTGAATGAGCCAGCCATCCAGGGTTTGGTTTGTGTGGAGAAGGGTTATTTTTATAGGCAAGGGATGAGGTTTACCTTGTTGGAGAAGGAATATGATTTGTGTATTAATTGGGGATATCTTTTAATTTAGTATATGATAAGGAAATCTTTTAATTATGGGAATTGATTTGATTTGTTCTTTTTAATTAAGGATATGATTTATTTAATTTAGGAAGGTGATTTAATTTAATTTAGGAATGTGTTTTATTTAAATTAGGAATTTAATTTAATTTAATTTCAAGTTCAATTTAATTGGTGAATGTGATTTA
Source organism: Zanthoxylum bungeanum (assembly GCA_019454045.1). Classification (NCBI taxonomy): domain Eukaryota; kingdom Viridiplantae; phylum Streptophyta; class Magnoliopsida; order Sapindales; family Rutaceae; genus Zanthoxylum; species Zanthoxylum bungeanum. The sequence continues at coordinate 22,671 of SKCR01043423.1, read as the reverse complement.
ATTTAATTTAAGTTTAATTTTAATTAGTTTTAATTATTTAATTTGTGAGATGTGTTTTAAATATTTTAATTATTTAATTTGTGAGATGATTTAATGGGTTTGGTGTGTTTTAAAAACAGAGGTCCAACAAGCGAAACAAGCGAGTTAACTCTGACAAAATGCTAATTTCCAACTTTACCCTTCCAACGTCCGTTTCCCGCGGCTTTCACAACTAAAGAAGTAGTGTCTCCATACGAGACTCATCATCGGGCTTATATATAAAAATGCAATGCCTACACTAAGCATACTCAAACAATAAATTTTATAAAATCATGCTCCAAGCAAAATACCTAAATTCAAGATTATGAACCCTAATATATTTCATGTTTAATTTGGATCTGATACCATTGTTGGATTCTCTAAAAACATGCCAATGATCTATTTAAGCATAAAACATGTGAATACTCGAAGTAAGATTGCGGAAAAAATACTTACAACGATCGGTTATATGGATGCGTAGACAACAAAAATTTGCTCCTTTGAGAAGTGATTCTGGCTTTCTTTGATTTGTATGGTTGAGCTCCAAGCTATGATTCTTGAATTCCAAACTCAATGAGAAAGATTTCCCTATCACCTTTGTTGACCCTTTTAAGTGCTAGCTATGGAATAATTTTGTAACAAAATTACCCTAAGAATGAGAGCAAATCTCGGCCAAGATGGAGAAGAGAAGAGGGAGAGTGGTTCACGGTGAAGAGAGGAAAAGGAGAGTGAAAATGTGTTAAGTTAATTTGATTTTCCAAAATCAAAAGTCATATACCAAATCCAAGATTTTGTAAAGGTCACTCAACCAATTAAAATAAAATAAGGAAGTGTGTAAATCAAGCCATCACCAACTAACAACTTCCATCAAATAAAGTGATGAGATTGACTTGTGATGTGACTTAATGTGGGCCCCACTTTAATTCAAAATCTGAGTGGGCCCGCAAACACATTCCGGGCTCGGGTTCGTTAATTTCAAATTAACGAATTTTCCGTTGCAACTTAATTAAATCAAATTTAATTAAATAATAATGCCTCACAAAATTATTACGTAAGTCGCTTACGAATTAATTCTAAATTAATTTGTTTGCCCGAATTAAAATCCAATTTTAATTCTGCTAAGAAATCTAATTTCATTTAATATATCGAATATATTATTTTATCGATTAATTCCAAATTAATCGTTCTCTCTCTTCTAATCGAACTTTATCCCAGGTAAATTCTCGCCGTAATTAATCCCTGATTAATTTTCTCTCTCTCTTCTAATTAATCCCAGTTTAATTATGTTCGAGTCAAATGTCATCGGTGAATCTTCGGGAAGCGACCCATAAGATCCCTGGATATGTTGGTAGTAAATCTGGTTATCGGACTATCTGAATTCGTGCGTACCCCGTACCACATTCTTATCGATTTACAAGACATGGTTGGCTTCTAGCAAAGCACCGTGGCTACCCAATTCTCCAAAAATATTCCTTAAGGAATATATAATCTTTGTCAGGCGTAGTATACGTAGTATTGCGTATTGCGATCCAATATTGGATGTCACATGCAAGGCCTGAGGCTGGAATAGTGTATGCCCCATACGAAGGATATATCGGATCACAAGCAACTAGTCTCTTTAATCAAATAATCAGGACCATGTCATATTATCCTGATAGTTGTAACATAATAGAGTACTAGTTCAGTATCCCTGCGTGATCATCATCTCTATATGACTGAATTGATACTTTCATCCTGACATCACACCCAATACACTACGATTCTCAATAAACCCAGAAGAGGCGTACACAGAACTTGTTAAAGCCTCGGACGACCAAAACCAAAGCGTATTAATTGTCTCAAGTATTAGCGATGCAAGTCTCAGGTTAAGACCAAATACACCTACCCTAATTCGGATTCTTATAGACATATAGTCATACTACCAATGGGATTCCGAGGGGTCTATCCAGAGCGAAGCTGTTTCCGTACCATCGGTAAACACAACCTCATATCACACTTGCATAAGTATCAAATACTTAAATATATTAGAACTATGTTGTTACGCTTCTATAACATGCACAAGTGTAATACTAGTCTATTCTACATTATCGATGTCCAGTCTCGATAATACAACGACTATGGATATTTAATGATTAAACCTTTGTGGATTGATATTGTCTCATATCTTATTAATCCGGAACTAATCATAAGGACTTTTATCATTTATATGTATTCAAGTAATTTAATTACAAAATGATAAAATAACAATTTCCTTTGTCACATAGTTAATTTGTACAAAAACCACAATGTATTTTACAAATAGTGACGCTATGGGTCATAATTGTCCAACACAAAGGTATTCCTACTGACATTCGTTGGATTATTGAAGCACGTGTCCGATTGGCAGGTGAGCCTTTTGACTCTTTTATTTCACATTTGCTTGGTTTAGGAAGAAGCACCTATGCCAAAAAGAGAGGAGCTAAAAGAATGGGTGTTTGTTATAAATGTACTCGTATGACATGTAATACTTGTTGTCGTTCTTTGGGAATGGTGTCCGATAACTGTGAAGATAAGATTAATTTCATTAGGGATGGCTTGAGTAAGGAGTCTTTGGATGACATATCCAAAACTCTTGAGACGCATCCCAGTGAATATGTATATCATGAAATTCGCATGTTATATGCACAATTGTAAAGAGAAAGACAACAGTTAAGTCTCGGGTTTCTGACTCTAAAAGACCTTGTTTGCCAATTTATAAGAAAATTGGATGGGAAGCTTATCCCTGACACATAGATGTCAATCAAGCCGCTACTTTTCTTGTAAATATTATATCTCTTTGTCTTTTCCTAATAATTCTGATTTGTTTTGTTATTTTCTTTTATTTTCTCCGACATGATCCATACCCTTTTTGACCTTTCACGATTTATTTTACTATTTAACTAATAATTGTCATTTGGCAGGTACTAGTGCTATTATTATTACTTACCTTTTTCAGGTGTTATAAATTCAACTCATCATTGCACTTTTGAAGACATCCAGAAAAAAATGGAAGCCACTTCAAGAAGACGAATTGAAAATATTTGTGTGTTTTGTGGTACTAGTATTGGTACTAAGCCACAATACGTAGCAGCAACACAGGATTTGAGTCGAGTCTTAGCCGAAAGAAATATGAACTTAGTATATGGCGGTGGCAATCTTGGATTAATGGGGATCGCTTCAAAGGCCGTACAGGACGGAGGTAGTCAAGTTATGGGAATCATCCCAAAACCCTTAGTGGAAGCGAATCTGATTGGACCAACAAACCCAGAAGAACTAATTGTGCCAGGTATGTCTGAACGACAGGTAGAAATGATTAACTGTGCTGATACTTTTATTGCTTTGCCATGTGGCTTGGGCACAATGGAGGAGATTTTCACAGTATTATCTTGGGCGAACTTGAACATACACTAGAAACCGATTGGACTGTTTAACGCTGATGGATTTTATGATTTTCTTTGTGTATTTCTTGATGATGCCTGGAGAAATGGGTTCGTGTCAAAACCTTTAAAAGAACTCATTTTCACTACCAGAACTGCCCCAGATTTAATTGATCAAATCTTAGCCTTTGAACCACAAATTGACCCTATCCGTTCCAAGATAAAATAGTCTGATGATGATCGTGGTAAGAAACGTCGAATAAATCTGGATCTTAACCTTTAATTTTCATTTAGATGTAGAAATACAGCTAACCAGTTGCTATCTTCTAAACTCAACTTCTACTTTTTAAGACATTGGGGACAATGTCTCATTTAGATTTAGGGGTAGGGAATAGTTGACTAGTATCTTGTTATTTTCTTGTTTTATTTTTAGTTCAAAATTTTTCGAAAAATTCAAAAAAAAAAATTTTTTTTTTTTTACAAAAATCAAAAAATATTTTGTTTTTTGAGTGTTTTTAATTTGAATAATCAGGTGAAATTGGTGTAAGAGATAGCCGAGTAAGGAATTTCCACTTCTAAGACGTATCTCAACCTATTTCGAAACAAGTTAATTTTTGTTTATTTCCTTTTGAATTATTTTATTTGTGAATTCTCCGTAAAAATAACTAAAATGGATCTTCATATGCCCAGTTGACAAATATTATCATTATGCATGGTAACATACGGACATGAGATGTAATTGAAAAGTTTGTAATATTCAGTGCTCTAGTAATTAGAGGAAGCAAGTGATGGAGTAAAAAAAACAACGTCCGAGATCCGAGTTATTAAGTCTGTAAGGGTGTTTTAACACCTAGTGCCCTAAAGCCAACTGGTTTGGGAGTCACTGACCCAAAGCTCGCTACATGGATCAAAGATGTTGCAAAAATATATATATCAGAAGTCCGAGTTATTAAGTCCGTAGGGGTGTCTTAACATCTAATGCCCTAAAGCCAACTGGTTTGGGAGTCACTGACCCAAAGCTCGTTAAATGGATGGAAGATATTGTATATAAATAAATCAAAAATCAAAAATCAAGAAAAAAAAATCAGAAAAATTATTTCATTGCTTTAAAAAAGTGTAAATTCTGATATAACTTTAGGACAAAAATATTACTCTCTTCTCAACTGCACTTGTGACTATTGTGGGCAAAATGAGTTGATTAATATTTTGTTGGCTGTGTATATGAAGAATGGTAAAAAAATAATCGGAGAATTCACTTATTCAGTAATCTATAAAGAAAGAAAACAATTATTAACTTGGATAAGAAGTTTCACTTGTTTAGTCACTAACTTCTTTATTCTCTTTTCTCTTGTCTTTTTGCTTTTGTGAGCATTAGTTTTACTATCTTTTTAATTTTATCAAATGTTTGTGGGTATTGTTGCTGTAAGCCATCACGAGACTACAACTCGTCCACTAGGGACACCTAGGGGTTTAAAGGCTTGTTACATATGCTAAATGCAACTGCGATCCCTACGAAAGTGGCTTAGTTTAATTTTAATTGTTACTTATTTTTTATTTTATTGTTTTGCTCGAGGACTATAAAAATGTTAGGTTTGGGGGTGTGATGAGCGAAAAATATATCAATATTTATCGCCCATTTTACTTAATATTTTGTTTAGTTTCTCAGGTTTGATGAACGTTTTGATGTGTTTTAGTTTATTTTGCAGATAAAATAATGCTGGGACTCAATGGAATCATTTAAGACAAAATGTGGGTCAAATAAGGGCAAAAATTGGACTTGACATATTAATTTTGGAGATTGGAAACTTGAAAGGGCGTTCTAACGAATTCCAGTTTTGCGCAATTGTTATAATTTGGGCATAACATTTTACTCCGATATCGGATTGAGCTGATTCAAGTTTCAGAGTAAATAAGACGCAAAGATCTACAACTTTGAAGAACAAAATAATTTCAAATTCTGAAAGTTGCATGACCGAAATTGATGAAATATCCGGAAATGTGTTATGTGTAATTATTAAAGTCATTTTCAAAGTAAAAAAATAAATAAATAAATAAATAATAAAAATAGTCAAACTCCCACCAAAAATGATAGCAATTAGTGGAGCAATTAGTGGAGCAATTAATAATGGATTTGGTGAAGCATTTAATAATGGCTATGGTGGAGGCAAAATTTTGCCTATAAATACCAAGTCATTTCATTTGTAAATTCATACTTTTTTCATTGAAATTCCTTAAGAATAACTAAGAAGATTGTATCTTGCTTGTTTATTTACAGCTTTCAGTAATTAATTTTCACTTTCGCACTTTCTTTTCTTTACTTTTAAGTCTTTACTTTCCACAATTTACTTTTCAGTAATGAAGAGGTAACTCCCCATTGCGGGGTAAAAGGTAAAATTTTATTACTAATATTAGATTAATCTCCCTTAATTATAATATATAAACTAGTTAAAATCTGACTTAACGAGGATAACGCTAGATTGGTCGGTTGGTAATTAATTATAAATTGGTTATAACCTAACTAAGCATGGATACCGCCTGGTTGGTCTTTTGGTAATTAATTATTAATTTGACTTAATCAGGATACCGCTTATACAGCTGGTTGGTAATTATCACGCAAAGTTAATATATTATATTAAGGGATATATCTAAAATAGTAGTAATAAAAGTGGATCCTCTAACCCCCAGTATTTTCTTTTAATGTACTTTTACTTTATTTACTTTTCAGTAATTTACTTTTCAGCAATTTACTTTTCAGCAATTTACTTTCAGCAATTTACTTTTCAGCAATTTACTTTTCAGAAATTTACATTTCAGCAATTTACTTTCAGTATTTAATTTCCAGCAATTTACTTTATGTCTTTTATTTTATTTAAGTTTTTACCAGCCCTAGTTATGTGTCATAACTAAGTTAGTTATCTGTGGTTGGGATGAAGTCCAATATCACTGGTTTATAAGGGGATAAATTACGGTTTGGTAATATAAAGGTTTATTTATTGAGCCTTAGTCTTAATGCATCTTGTTAACTGGCCATTAATAAGATTGATTCGGTAATTTTAAAATGAACTTGGAAAAGGGATTTTAGGTTAAAGACCTTAGACTCAATAGGCCACGATCTTCCTTGAGGATAGATAACCTTTTAATAGATTTTCTTACAGGATAGGAATATACTTGTCGGACGGGGTAGCCATAATTGGAACTTAATCTTAATGAATTCAGATAAATAATTGACATAGGAATATGATTAATCGGGTTACACTGGGTATTTGTATCTGACCATCGGAGTAGGCTTTTACATAATTTCGTGTTCCAGGTTAATAAATCGATATATTACACAACCAAAAGATAACCATTTCATCTTTAAAAATGATATTGGAAAGATTCACAACCCTGGATAGTTTTGTAAAATTGAATTTTCCTAAATCTACTTTTAAGCAATTTCATTTACTTGTTTTAAGTTTAAAGTCACCATCCAATCAAATAACTAATCCATTAGATACTCGTAAAAATTTGACTTCATAATTAATAACAAAAGGTTTTAAGTCCTCATGGAATCGATACTTTTTATACTACTTGAACGATACATGCGCTTGCATTATACGTGTGTGATTACGCCGGTCACTTATGTATTTATAGGGAAGTCCTGGAGTCCTTATGCGTGTAGAACACTGAAAATTGAAGATTTTGGGCTCCTGTCGCAGCGTCACGACATTGAAAGTGGTGTTGCAACGCTGAACTCTCGGGAATCATGTATGGATTATTTCTAGGCATCGCGACGCCAGACCAATTTTTCAGAATGTGATTTTTCACGTATTCTACTTTTCAGTGTGCTTCAAGATCCATGTTTCAATGCTTCCTATCAATGAAACATAAAACAAATTACAAAATACATTAATAATATGGAACCTAACAAAATAATAAGCTAAGAATGCATGAATAAGTGGGTATAAACTGCACCTATCAAACACCTCCAAACTTAAGATTTTGCTAGTCCCGAGCAAAAGACTAAATAAAAACTAAATAAAAATAAACAAACAAAAATAACAAAATTAACTAGGCCACTTTCGTAGGGATCACGATTGCATTTAGCATACGCAACAAGCCTTTAAACACCTAGGCGACCCTAGTGGACGAGTTATAGTCTCGTGAGAGCTTACATCGACGACACCCATAAACGTCATTCACTCACAATCATGTAAAAATATAAAATAAAATAAAATAGTCCTGATAGTTTTGTGTAATGTTGTCCTCAAAGAATGCCTATCAATGAAATCAGAGAACTTGCAAAGTACTCAATGCAACAAAAATCTAAGTTCTTGAATAGATTATCTAATCCATACTCACTGTGTGTGTGTAAAGGTTCATTCACAGCTCGACTCTTAAGTAACCCAACCCAATGATTTCGTCCAAAAAATTGAGATCCGATGGGTCAAACCAACCTAGATATCTCAAAAGTATCATGTAATTGCCTTTCTTTGCTCAATATGGTATGATTTTTTTCCTTCTTTTTCCTTTTTTTCATTTTTTTCAACACACCTACCCTTTAAGGTAGCATTTCTCCTCATGGTGGTCCTAACACTCGCCCATGGATAACTTCACACTTATCGGTTATATGTGGTTTAACATTTTTTTGTTTCTTTCTTTCAATATTTTTTTTTGTTTTTTTAACCATACCATACATCATAACACTAGCATATTGAGATAGATATCTAAACAAACGGTCATTCATCGATAAAAAATTTCTTTAACTAGTCACTTTGCCAACTACCTAGGTTCTTACTGCTAAAAACCTATTGTTAAGTGCTTACGAGTCTAACCACCTACTCAAGGCATCAGATAAAATTATCCGAGAGTTAGGCATCGCGATGCCAATTCCGGCATCGCGATGCTGTGGTAGACATCCAGAAATTTTAGAAAATATTATTCTACAAGCTCAATGACTCCGAGACTTCTATATAAATATAGAAGCTTGTCCAAAACCCTAAGGGATGAGACGAATACAAAACTCAAAAGATCAAAACATTTTTTTAGAGAGATCCAATGAGGAAGATTGAAGAGCGATAAGAGGAGACGAATACGGTGACGTCCGAAGATGAAGGGATTTGATTCGGGTTTACTCTTCTAGTTTCTTTCTTTAAACTCTAATGATTTCTATTAGATTCATGACCCTATTTTCATTGTTTTTTAACTTTGGTCATGAACTAACTCTATTATTCTATAGGATGATGTAATCTATGCTTGAACCTATGTGTTGATTGCCAATTTAATTGTTATAAAGTTTTGAATCAGTTTATTTATATTCTCTTGCGTTTAATGTTTCTTGTTTGTTGGCCACAAATTGAGATGATGCATGTTTAGAATCTATCACTCAGGAGAGGGGATTTTGAATAGGATCTAGAAGAATATAACTGAGGAGATTTGTTGAGTTTGGGAGAACCTATAATCCATTTGAAGTCGTAACAAAGAATCACAGAGAGCAATGAATTGTTAATTACTAGATTTTTATAAGGATATCGAAGTCTGTAATTGATAACATATTCACTCGGCACTCGGGAGAGAGAGTTAGAATAACTTAGGATTCTTGGCTTATAAACTACTAAACCGAATAAGAATTGATTGGCATAACAAATACATAGGGGATAACTGAGTGAAATCAGACTCTAGAATCTCTCATATCCTGGTTTATCTTTATCAAATGTTTTGTTTCTTAATTATTTAGTTTTTAATCTAAATTTAATTACTTTTTAAATAAAGTTAGGTTTACTAATTATAGTACTTAGTGTGAGTTGAATATAATCCATGTGGGTTCGACACTCTTTCACTTATCTTTACTAAAACTTGACACCATACATTTATGATACGATATAAAATATCACAACAGTGATCATGTTCTGATCTACTTGATCTGAAAACTAACATACTAACGTGATCTAATCCAGAAGATTTGAAACTACCTGAACTGAAACATGATTATCCAACAACAAGACATGCATAGCTAAAGCTATAACTTGACGTGACTTGGAATGCTGTCATGAACTGCTACCTAATATTTATACTATCCTAATTTGAACTTATATGCCTTCTCCTGAAATTACATAAACTGAACCTAGATACCTGGACTGACATGCATAAGCTGAACTTGAATACCTGAACTGAATCGCATGAATTGAACCTTCATGACCTGACTAAAAACTTGACTTGATAAACATGAGATGTGCACGTATACGAAGAACAAGACTTGTGTGACTATGAAAGCATAAGACATAAAACATGACTGGACTTGTATACATGGACAGGAACATAACTTGAAGTCCGTAACATATAGACATGAATAATAAAATGACTACGTAAATGGAAACTACCCATGCACTAAAAACATAAAAGACATGGACAGACACACGTACTAGTTCATGCATACAAGCTCGTCCAGTGCCCATTAATTATTTTAGAATAGATATGAGATGGGTACCGTCCAAACGAAAATCCTAACCAGTACTTCTAATATGGAGACGTACAATCCAACTACGTGAATTGAAAACAAGAGATAATTAAATTGCGACCTAAGGACGTGTAGTAAATGCATAAACTTGGAAACTTATACTGAAGAGTGTCTGTCACTTGAGACTGATGCATGCCAATACCAAACCAACCATACATGTGGTAAAAACCATCCCAAACTTGTGGTGGCTTGGATCTAACCTAACATGTGCATGAATCGAGAAAACATAATATGTAGACTAAAAATTATTATTTGAAAATTAATGTGTTTGACACATGAACTACCATTTGTAAAACATGACGTGAAAATGAAGCAATATAATCTGAACATGTGTAATCCTGACCTAAACTACATGAACTGAACATGACATAAGGAGGATATCATTCACTCATTCATTGACATCCGCTATCAGCGTGCCTAAATATTGTTGGGAAGACTCCTACGAGGTATCTAACAAAACTTGTGTTCAAGTATGATTAGCATACTCAAACTACTGATACTGAACATGATTCATGAATATCGTGAATGCGTGAACATGTTGTCTATGTACTAACATGGCTGACGTAATAACTTAAGGTGTTTACTTAACATCATAAGCTTAACGGACATACTGTTGAACCTGACTAAATAGCTAATGCTACATGACGTGATATGTTATGCTCAAATCATGATGTGCTCATATAATGCTGATGGGAGATTTTAACGTAGCCCATTCAGCTACTCAAATGCCCAAATCTATTTATCAAACCAAATGCCCAATTTGGCCTTAACACTCTAGCCTACCATTCGGCCAAGACTTACACACACACACACACGCATGCGTATCATCATCACTTGAAAAAAAAAATGCATGCTTAACATCATGCCTCACACACATCACAAGCCAACAACAAGCCCTCACTCTAATAAGGCTTATACATCTCAATACAACACTTGTCAATTTAACTAATCCAATAAATAACTTGACAAATAACGCACAATATATATCATGTCATCATGAAAATTACAAAAAAATTTCACATCCCCTTTTATTACCAAAGATTTGGTCAAGCTACAACTTTTACAACCTTAGAAGTTTTAAACTCAAATCAATATAAACTCATGCCATATCATCACCTAATATATGAACCATTATCATTCATCATAAAAAATAAACAAACTCAACCCCCAACACATACATATACATTCGGCCATACCCTCTTTTTTGGGGAAAATTGGGCAATTCAAATGCTTTAATCCTTGCTTATATCGTCATGAAATAAATGATTATGCATGCTAGCAATTTATTTAAAGCTAATATGCACAAAATGAATCCTAGGGTTCATGAATTATGAATTTTAAGGGCTGAAAAATCATGCCTAAATTTGAAATTAGAGAGAGAAAGAAGAATGGAAACTTATTTGGTCTTGGAGAGCTTGAGAAATCATCAAGCTTGCATGAGACAAATAGAAGCATTCGAAGTTGGAAAAATGGCGTGAGGAGCTCCCAAATTCATGAATTTGATAAAGAAGAAAAAGAGTGAATAGTCGTTGCTATTTATAATATAGGGACTGATTTTTATTATAAACGAATGGCTAAGATTGTGCCAATTGTTTAAATCATAACATCAATCCTGAAATTACTGTTCATCTGAGAACAAAATGCATTTTAACCTAGTTTTACTATGAATTTGGGAAAATAGTCAACATAAAAATTGTAGGTCTTAGTCTAAACTTTCTGACCATATAAAGATCACTAAATTTGAACATTAGGAAAAAAAGTTAGGGCCAAAATACTAAAAGTTACATGTGATTCAGTTAGCTAACAAAGAAAGTGTTGGAACTAGAAATTTATCCCGAGTCGCCGGTTAGAATTTCTAAGGTATCTAACTTACTAACACATGATTATATGAAATATAACATGTCATGCATGATGAATTACTGTACTGAACATGTCATGAATAATTGAGGAGTTACAATAGAGGAGAATACCTCTATAATGAAATCGAGGAATTGTTAGTTGAGCATTATATAGTATCTCAACTCACAATGCCTAGAACTTCACAGCATAATGGTGTTACATAGAGGAGAAATGGAAACCTACTAGACATGATGAGATCAATATTTAACTATAGTTCATTACCTAGTTCATTCTGGAGTTATGCATTACATACGGCAATATATATCCTTAACGTAGTTCCATTTAAGTTTGTTCCTAAGACACCCTAAGAGTTGTGGAGTGGTTGCAAAGCTAGTTTAAAATATTTTCACATATCAGGGTGCCCAACACATGTGTTTAATAACAAGACTATAAAGTTAGAAATGCATTCACATGTGTGCCTATTTGTAAGATATCCTAAGGAGATTGGGGGTGGATACTTCTACACTCCAGAAGATAGCAAAATATTTATGTCGACAAATGTTATATTTCTTAAGGAAGAATATATGAGAAAATTCAAACCTCGCAGTATAATGGTACTCGATGAGTAACTTGCTGGTTCGATCAGAACACCGTCAACAATAATTGTTGATAATAACATAGCACCTTCGACATCTGAGCATAATATATAATTACATCAGGACGATCTACCACTAAAATATAGTCGGAGGATTGTACGACAACCTGATCATTATCTAGGAATTGGATAGGCATAAATTGTCGCTTCTAGTGATGGTGTAGATAATCCTTTGACCTATCGTAGCGTAATACATGATCTTGATAAAAAAAAGAATGACACAAGTCCATGAATCTCGAGATAGAGTACATGTACTTTGACTCGGTCTAGGAGCTTGTAGACCAACCTGATAGGGTAAAACATATAGGTTACAAGTGGATTTACAAAAGAAAGAGATGGGGTATATGGGAAGGTTCAGACCTTCAAAGCTAAACTAGTGGATTTAGGTTATACCCAAAAAATGAGTCAACTATGAGGAGACTTTCTCGCTAGTAACCATGTTTAAGTCTATTCGCACTCTTCTATCTATTGTCATATATTATAACTATGAGATATGGCAATCGAATGTCAAGATAATATTTTTGAATAATATCTTGATGAGAGTATCTATATGGTGAAATTAGAGGGATTCATTTTCCAAGGTCAAGAGCAAAAAGTTTGCAAGCTATAAAGGTCCAAATATAGAACAAAGCAAGCATCTTGATCTTGCAATTTAATATTTGATGTGACGATGATGTTTTATGAATTTAAGCATAACGTCTATGAACTTTGTGTATACAAGCCTACCATTGACGATAGAGTGGTTTTCTCGTATTATACATCGATGATATTTTACTCATTGGGAATGATGTAAAAGTATTATCGGACATAAAATCCTAGCTCGCTAACCAATTTCAAAAGAAAGATTTGGGAAAGGTGAGTTATGTACTTATGATCCGGATTATTCAGGATCGCAAAAAATTACTATTAGCTATGTATCAGGCATCATATATCAAAAAAATTCTTATGTTGTTTGGGGTGAAGAATCTCAAGAAATGCATTTTGCCTTTTTGACATGGAATTCATTTGTCAAAAGAAACGGTCTCTAAAGACACTCAAGCAAATGAGGAGATGAGACATATCCCATTTGTCTCTATAGTTGGTAGTCTCATGTATATTATGTTATGTACGAGAACGGACATCTGCTATACAATGGGATTAATCAGTAGATTTCAGTCTAACTCAGGATTAGATCGTTGGGTGTTTTGAAGCATATTCTCAAGTATTTTAAGAGAATGAGAAACTATATTCTTGTATATTCTGGTGAGGATATCATCCTCATTAGATATACTAATTCTAATTTTCAGACAAATGTAGATTCCAGGAAATCAACATCCAGATCAGTATTCACCCTATGTGTTGGAGCTATTGTGTGGAGAAGTATAAAGAAATCTTACATTGCTGACTCCACCATGGAGGTTGAGTATGTAGCAGCTTATAAAGCAACTAAGGAAGTAGTGTGGCTCCAAAAATTCTTGGAAGATCTGGAAGTTATTCCATATATAAATAAAGCGCTCACACTTTATTGCGATAATAGTGGTGCAGTATAGGGGTGAGCAAATTCGGTTTCCGTTCCGGTTCCGTGTGGAACCGGAACCTACCCGGGAAAAAAAAAATTAATTTGTAACTAAGTGGAACCTACCCAATTAAATAGGGTACTCTATTAATCGGTTCCAATTCGATTTCGCTCTGGTTCTGGTTCGATTTTGATTTACCCTATTTATTTATTATTGTCAAACTTTCAAAATGAAATTATTTCTCACACTTGAATATTATTTCTCACACTTCAATTGTCCATATAGAAATAAAACAATAAATAAAATTACATATTGCATAATAGTTTTGAGCAACACATTTTAGTTCTAGTAGCAATGAGCAAATAATTACAGCACATTCCAGCAGGCAGCAATAACACATTCCAACAAACAGCATAAACATTAACAAACAACAGCAACAATAGACAGCAGCAAAAGCAACAGCAACAGCAGCAAACAACAATAGTAAAAATAGTAATAAACAGCAGCAGTAGTAATAGCAAACAACAACAGCAGACAGTAACATTATCAACATTGGTAATTTGCTATCACTATCAACATTACAGCAGAAAATATCATCTATATTACAATAATAAAATAGCAAATATCACAACAACACAACAATATTACAATAACAGACAACAACCTAAACAGATAAAGAAACTACAGTATCACATAAATGACTCACTTATCAAATTTCATCATTTGCATTAATATTTATATCATTATCAACAATATCATTATCATCTATAGTCGTCAGCCCACTCATTTCTACAAATATAAAATACTCGCTATTTATTGTAAAAAAATAAAATCTAAGTAACATGAATAAAATTGAAATTACAGAATTTTAACATTTCGCCTTACATGCATCATATTTTTCTGCATCTTCCATTAATTCCTCAATATTTATTACTTGAGGTTATAAAGAAGATGATGGGTTTTCAGTGTGGTGAGAAGCAGGATCACATTTCAGACTTTAGCAGAGAAGTTGTGCAGTGCACCAGTATTTGTATTGCTTAATTTTGATGTGACATTCGAGATAGAGTATGACGTTTCAGGCATAGGCATTAGTGCAATGTTGATGCAAAAGAAAAGGCCTATTACTTATTTTAGTGAGAAGTTGAGTGGGGCAGTTGAGAGACCTGGCACTAGCAGCATTACTTGTAGCCTAAAGAGTTTGTCATACACACAGATCATAAGTCTTTGAAACACCTTAAGGGACAAGGCAAGCTGAACAAGAGGCAAGCAAGATGTAAGGAGTTTTTGGAGATATTTACATACATCATTCACTACAAGCAAGGTAAGAAAAATATAATTATTAATGCTTTATCACGCAATTATATTTTTCTGATCTCATTAGGTGCAAAGATGCTAGGTTTTGAAATCATTAAGGTGTTTTATGCATGTAATACTGATTTTAGTGATATTTATGATGCATGTGAAAAGTCTGTATTTAGTAATTTTACCAGCATAATGAGTTTTTATTTCGAGAGAATAATTTATGCATTCTTGTATGTAGTATGCGTGAGTTTTTAGATAGAGAAGCGCATTGGGTGGTTTGATGGGGGAATTTGGGTAAGAGTAAGACCCTAGTGACATTGCATGAATATTTTTACCGACCTAAAATGAAACATAATTTGGAGCGCATTTTTGATAGATGTCTTACTTATAAGAAGGCCAAATCTAGAGTTATGCCTTATGGGTTATACACACTATTATTTATACCTAGTGAGCCATATATAAATATTTCTATGGACTTTGTTTTGGGCTTACTTAGGACCAAGCGAGGTACAAATTTCATGTTTGTAGTAGTTGATAGGTTTAGTAAGGTGACACACTTTATTTTATGCCATAAGACTGATGATGAGCAGAAAATATATCAATATTTACTGCCCATTTTACTTAATATTTTGTTTAGTTTCTCGGGTTTGATGAACGTTTTGATGTGTTTTAGTTTATTTTGTAGATAAAATAATATTGGGACTCAATAAAATCATTTAGGATGAAATGTGGGTCAAATAAGGGTAAAATATTGGACTTGACATATTAATTTTGGAGATTGGAAACTTGAAAGGGCGTTCTAACGAAGTGCAGTTTCGGAAATTCTAATTTTGCGCAACTGTCATATTTTGCGAATAACTGTTTACTCCGATATCGGATTGAGCTAATTCAAGTTCCAGATTAAATAATACTCAAAGACCTACAACTTTGAAGAACAAAATAATTTCAAATTCCGAAGATTTCATGACCGAATTTGATGAAACATCCATACATGTGTTATGTGTAATTATTAAAGTCATTTTCAAAGCAAAAAAATAAATAAATAAATAAATAATAAAAATAGTCAAGCTCCCACCAAACATGATAGAAATTAATAATGGATTTGGTGGAGCAATTAGTGGAGCAAGTAATGGAGCAATTAATAATGGATTTGGTGGATGATTTGATGGAGGCAAAATTTTGCCTATAAATACCAAGCCATTTCATTTGTAAATTCATACTTTCTTCTTTGAAATTCCTTAAGAATAACTAAGAAGATTGTATCTTATTTGTTTATTTACAGCTTTGAGTAATTAATTTTAGCTTTCGCACTTTCTTTTCTTTACTTTTCAGTTTTTACTTTCCGCAATTTACTTTTACGCACAATACTTTTCTTTCTTTACTTTTTCAGTTTTTACTTTTCAAGCAATGAGGAGGTAACTCCCCCTTGTTGGGGTAAAAGGTAAAGCTTTTATTATTGCTATTTATATTAATCTCCCTTAATTATAATATAATAACTATTTAAAATCTGACTTAACGAGGATACCGCCATATTGGTCGATTGGTAATTAATTATAAATTGGTTTTAACCTGACTAAGCATGGATACCGTCTGGTTGGTCGGTTGGTAATCAATTATTAATTTGATTAATTGGGTTATACTGGGTATTTGTATCTGACCATCGGAAGAGGCTTTTGCATAATTTCGTGTTCCAGGTTATTAAACCGATATATTACACAAACATAAAATAACCACTTCATTTTTTAACAGATATTGGAAGGATTCACAACCCTGAATAGTTTTATAAATTTGAATTTTCTTCAATCTACTTCCAAGAAATTTATTTACTTGTTTTAATTTTAAAGTCACCACCTAATCAAACAATCAATCCATTAGATACTTGTAAACATTTAACTTCATAAATTGATAACAAAAGGTTTTAAGTCCTCATGGGATCGATACTTTTTATACTACTTGAACCATATGTGCGCTTGCGTTATACGCGTGTGATTACGCCGGTCAAGTTTTTGGCGCCGTTGTCGGAGACTTATTTATCTTTCACTATTAGTTTTGGGGTTGGATACTTTACTTGTATCTAATTTCATTTTACTTATTGTTTTTGTTTTCTTGTGTTTCAGGTTCTCATACACTACATGAGATGAGCCAGAAGCTTTGAACTCCGACGGCTTGACCCAGAGATTGAAAGAACCATCAGACAGTTGAGAAGGGAAAGGCGAGAAGGGCAAGAAGCAATTGTTAACATGGAACCTGAACCTTTAGAAGTTGCACCACCAATTCACATTCGTGACAGAACCATTCTGGTGGTTGACGGCTTCATTTCCTGTATTGTACTCCCTCTCTTACCAGCAAATGTGTGTGACATCAAAACATGCATTCAGATGATTCAACAGTCAGTGCAATTTGGGGGGAATGCAACTGAAGATCTTAATGCCCACATCAGTAACTTCCTGGAAGTTTGCGGTACTTTCAATTACAATAAAGCAGCTGAAGAAGCAATGAGACTGCGAGTTTTTCCATATTCCTTGAAGGACAGAGCCAAAGCTTGGCTATATTCACTACCAGCAGGTTCCATCACAACTTGGAACACTCTAGCCACAAAATTCCTTGCAAAGTACTTTCCACCAGCCAGAACTGTAAAGTTGAGGAATGATATTACATCCTTTGTGCAACAAGATTCAGAATCCCTCTGCGAAGCTTGAGAAAGATTCAAAGATTTACTCCGGAAATGTCCTCACCATGAGATTGCAAAATGGCTACAAGTCCAAACCTTCTACAATAGACTTTCTGGAATAATGAGAACCATAATTGATGTTGCTGTTGGAGGAACTTTAATGGCAAAAGGAGAAGATCAAGCTTGGGACTTAATTGAAGAAATAGCCAACAACAACTCCTTGTGGCCAACAGAAAGGAGCTTGATTCAACAAATTACTGGAATTTATGAAGTTGGAGCCAACACTGCAGTGAATGCCAAGCTGGATCAGATATGCAAATTCATGAAAACTCTCAGCATGCAAGGTAACACTGGATCCACAAGTTCACCGTATGTAGGAGCACCAGAGACAAACCAACTTGAAGAAACGGTGAATTATGTCAACAATTTCAACAGACAGGGGAAAAACCAATATTCCAACACCTACAACCCATGGTGGAGGAATCATCCCAATTTTTCATGGAGCAACAATTTAAGGCCAATGAACTATCCACCACCTGGATTCCAACAACAACAGAACAAAAGCCAGGAGCATGAAAAGGAACCAGGAATTGCAGAAGTGCTGGCTCAATTAAAAAAATACGATGCTATGATTCAGAGCCAATCTGCTTCTATCAAAGCACTGGAGAACCAAATTGGACAATTGGCCAATGCTCAGAGTTACAAACCACCAGGAAATCTTCCCAGTAACACATAACCAAACCCAAGAAACCGAGGGAAGGAGCAATGTCAAGCCATTACCTTGAAAAGTGCACTGAAATCAACAAAGATGTTGAAATCAAGGCAACCATTGAAGAAGTTCCAAAAGATGCAGTTCCACATATGGAGGAAAAAGAAGCAAAGGAAAAAGATCAAGAAAGAATCACTTTACCTCCACATTTTCCTCAACGACTCCAGAAAAACAAATTGGATAAACAGTTTGCTCGATTCTTGGAGGTGTTCAAAAAGCTGCATATCAACATTCCATTTGCAGAAGCCCTGGAAGAAATGCCCAGCTATGTCAAATTCATGAAATATATTCTTTCATGAAAATGGAGATTGGGAGATTACGAGACAGTAGCATTGATGGAAGAATACAGCGCCATCATTCAGAGGAAACTTCCCCCGTAGTTGAAAGATCCTGGTAGTTTCACAGTTCCTTGCACCATTGGAGAACATTATATCAGTAACGCTTTATGTGATTTAGGTGCAAGTGTTAATTTGACGTTTTTTTTCTATTTACATGAAACTGCAAATTGGAGAAGCAATGCCTACCTCAGTCTCTCTGCAACTTACTGATCGAACGCTCGCATTTCCAATAGGTGTAGTTGAGGATATGCTGGTCAAAGTTGACAAACTCATTCTCCCAGCAGATTTCATTATCCTTGCAATGGAAGAAGACAAAGATGTTCCCATTATCCTTGGGAGACCATTCTTGGCTACAGTTCGAACTGTAATTGATGTACAAAAAGGAGAACTGACTATGAAAGTGCAGGACCAAGAAGTTACCTTTAATGTTTTCAAAGCCACGAAATTCCCGAGTGATGAAAAGGAGGAAGAATGTTTCAGAATAGATGTTATTGATAGTATCATTCAGGATACTGATACAGTTCCCACGGATAAACTTGAAACTTGCATCACCAACATGACTGACAGCGAGCTAGATGTTGAAATTCTAGAATATATCAAGTATCTTGACAAGCCATTCCAATTTAAATCGACACCACTAGTGGAAAGTCTGGAACTTCCGAAGAAATATCGAATAAAGCCCTCAATTGAAGAACCACCGCAGCTGAAGCTGAAGCTATTGTCGAGTCATCTCATGTATGAATTTCTTGGAAACTCTTCTGAATTACCTGTTATTATTTCTTCTTCGCTAACATTGGAGCAGGAAGAAAAGTTGTTGAGAGTGTTACGAGAACACAAAAGAGCCATTGGCTGGACTATAGCAAACATTCAAGGCATTAGTCCATCATTTTACATGCACAAGATTTTGATGAATGATGAGTACAACCCCACAGTGGAGCATCAATGGAGATTAAATCCAATCATGAAGGAGGTCATGAAGAAAGAAATCATCAAATGGTTGGATGTTGGCATCATCTACCCCATCTCATATAGCACTTGGGTGAGTCATATGCAGTGTGTACCAAAGAAAGGAGGAATTACTATTGTCACAAATGAAAAGAACGAGTTGATTCCAACAATGATGGTGACTGGATGGAGAGTATGCATGGACTACCGGAAACTGAACAAAGTAACAAGGAAAGACCATTTTCCACTACCATTCATTGACCAGATGCTAGACAGACTGGCGGGACATGAGTTCTATTGCTTTCTGGTCGGATACTCGGGGTACAATCAGATTTCCATCGCCCCAGAAGATCAGGAAAATACCACATTTACATGTCTGTATGGTACTTTTGCTTTCCGCAAAATGCCATTTGGACTATGTAATGCTCCTGCCACATTCCAACGTTGCATGATGGCCATCTTCTCAAACATGCTGGAACAGAGTATGGAGGTTTTTATGGATGACTTCTCTGTGTTTGGAGATTCTTTCGACCACTGCTTGCAAAATTTGGAACAGGTGTTACAAAGATGCGAAGATACCAACCTGGTACTCAACTGGGAAAAATGCCATTTCATGGTACAAAAAGGCATCGTTCTGGGAAACCAGATCTCACAAAAGGGAATTGAGGTAGACAAAGCAAAGATCGAAATAATTGAAAAACTACCTCCACCCACATCTGTCAAAGGGATTCAGAGTTTTCTCGGACATGCTGGCTTTTACAGGAGATTTATCAAAGACTTCTCAAAAATTACAAAACCACTTTGCAATCTTCTGGAGAAAGATGTGCCTTTCAACTTCACCAAAGAATGTCAGGAAGCCTTTGAGATCCTAAAACAGAAGCTGGTTTTTGCCCCCATCATAGTAGCACCAGACTGGACCATTCCATTTGAGGTGATGTGCGATGCTAGTGATTTTGCTGTAGGTACAGTTTTGGGACAACGCAAAGCAAAGATATTCCATGCCATTTACTATTCCAGCAGAACTCTAAATGAAGCTCAACTCAACTATACAACCACTGAAAATGAGTTGCTTGAAGTTGTGTTCGCTTTTGACAAATTCTGATCTTATCTGCTGGGTCCCAAGGTGGTGGCCTACACAGATCATTCAGCAATCAAATATTTGATTGTGAAGAAAGATGCCAAGCCCAGATTGATCTGTTGGATACTTCTTCTGCAATAATTCGATGTGGAGATCAGAGACATGAAAGGGACAGAAAATCAAGTGGCAGATCATTTATTGAGGCTCGAGAATGAAGAAACAGCTGGCAAAAAACTGATAATCAAAGAAACTTTTCCAAATTAACAGTTATTTTCCATGAAACATCACGATGTCCCTTGGTATGCTGACTATGTAAACTACATAGTGTTAGGAAAATGGCCGTTGGAATGGACAACTCAACAATGAAAAAAGTTCTTCAAAGAAGTCAATCACTATGTATGGGATGAACTGTACCTGTTCAAACGATATGCTGATCAATTACGGAGACGGTGTGTTCCACAGGATGAGGTCAACAGTGTCTTGCAGCATTGCCATTCATCACCATATGGCGGACACTTCAGCGGGAATAAAACTGTAGCCAAAGTCCTACAATCAGGTTTGTTTTGGCCCACTCTTTTTAAAGATGCTTATCTATTTACTCTTCAATATGACAGGTTCCAGAGAACGGGAAATATTTCCAGGACAAATGAAGGACCTCTTCAAAATATTCTGGAACTGGAGATATTCGATGTATGGGGTATTGATTTTATGGGACCTTTTGTTCTATCATTTGGAAACATGTACATACTAGTTGTCGTAGATTACGTCTCCAAATGGGTTGAAGCAATTGCACTGCCATCCAATGATTCAAAGGTGGTGATCAAGTTCCTTAAAAAGAATATTTTCACTCGTTTCGGAACACCTCGGGTGATTATCATTGATGGTGGCACACATTTCTGTAACAGATACTTTGATGCACTCCTATCTAAATACAGAGTTACTCATAAAGTTGCCACAGCTTACCATCCACAGTCAAACGGGCAAGTTGAAGTTTCAAATAGGGAGATCAAAAGAATCTTAGAGAGAATCGTTGGATCAACAAGGAATGACTGGTCTGAAAAACTAGATGACATATTATGGGCCTACCGGACAGCTTACAAGACACCCATTGGTATGTCCCTATATCAAATGGTGTTCGGGAAAGCATGCCATCTGCCAGTTGAGCTTGAACATAAGGTGTACTGGGCACTGAAGAAGTTGAATCTTGATCCACAAGCTGCATGAGAGAAAAGACTTCACCAACTCAATGAGTTGGAGGAATTTCACCTACAGGCTTATGAAAATTCCAGATTATACAAATAGAAGACCAAGAAATGGCATGACCAAAAATAGTGCGCAGACAATTGAAACCAGGACAGCATGTGTTGTTATATGATTCAAGGTTGAAACTTTTTCCGGGAAAACTGAAATCAAAATGGTCAGGTCCATTTGTGATTACTCAGGTGTTACCCTACGGAGTTGTTGAGATATATAATCCCAAGTCGAGTAACACATTCAAATTAACAGCCAGCGTCTCAAGCACTACTGGGGAGAATCAATTGAGCGACAAAAAGAAAGTGTCACACTTTCAGATCCAGCCTAACGTTCAGGCAGTCACGTCTAGCTGACGATGTTAAACTTAGCGCTAGCTGGGAGGCAACCCATACAATTTGTATATATATTGTGATTT
>SKCR01043422.1:0-48441 GCA_019454045.1 Zanthoxylum bungeanum | reverse complement strand
CAATTGAATCCTAAAAATCGAGAGGTTAAAAAATTAGTCAAAATCGGTGAACGAACCTGATCAATTCTTAACCCATTTTTTTAAATCAAAAAATAAATATAAATTTTTTTCAATTAATAAATTTTTTGTTATGATGTGTTCAATTAAAATGATTTAATCAATAAAATAAATGACTCATTAAATCTTTTAAATCAACGGTTTTTAAAATAGCATTCCGACAAAGCTGTGGCAAGTGGCAACAGTCGGGAACCAGGGCTTTCCGAATTCTGCCTTTTCGGTTATGGTCTGCCTCCGCATTCATACAAAACTGAAGTGGGCTTTTGACAAGCCCACTCAGTGACCCAATTAGCTATAAACAACTAGCAATACAATCTTATGGGACATAAAGTAGAGAAGGCAACCAGCCTGAATATGGTTCAGCGATATTAATATTTATATCATATTCGTTTAATTAATATATATATAAATTTTACTCATACATGATCCTAATATCTTAGGCCATGTGCGATCCTCGGTCACACAAGAGATTTTATTTTTATTTAAACGAATATATCAATATATATATCCGACCCGTTCAAATAACGAATATAGAAAAATTGTATTTATCCATGAGACAATGCGCTTATGTTCGTATACTTCCCACACCTGAATATTGATTCCAACTAGCTGCTGAGCTCTCAATTTCAAAATTCAAATGCCTCCAACTGTTTGTGCGGAGTAGGGTGGGAGCTAAACTTTGAAAAGCCCTATTCTAATTCAAGTATTGTTTATTAGTGTTTTTAAAATTTTATAAAAACTCAATTTATTTAACTTTGAATTGATGCTCTTATTATGTTGTAGTAAGTTCGAACTTAAATAAATAAACTTAAAATTATGGAGGATTTTTCAAAATCCGATCTATCTACCAACCCTATGACGGAGCCCAGAGTTCGGTTGGTGGCGTCAAGAAAATTAGCATTGTGCGAGTGCTATCTTCAGAACCAATATTCTTCGCATCAACCTGAACACCCAATGCGATCAACTGTTTGATCACCTTACCTGACATAATTGCGTGTGCAACGGTGGGTGCGCACATAGAATGGTTACGAGGAGAGTCGACATAAGTGGTAGGTTGGGATCTCCAAATTTAATCTAAAATTTAGGGACCAAATTTAATCCCATTTAAAAAATTTCTTAGATCTCTATAAAATTTAAGATAATTCAAAACCTTTCGATGTGTTCTAGGAAAATTCTGTAGCGAAATGGGCACACCACTAGACTTTTATAGAATCCTCATGTTATTTCAGGGTAACGTTTTGATCTGTTGGATCGCATCGCCATTATTATCATTGGTAGATTTGTAATATACCCATGCGGTACCATGTATTAGGGGAGGTGATATATCATGTGTCGGGTGTATATGTCATCTCTCTCACAGCAGGTGAGTCTCACACAGTTGTGGGACCCGCCTGCTGTGAGATATATGACATATACACCCGGCACATAATATAATTTTCAGTATTAGGGAGCTTGCCACAATATATTTGTACGTAAAATTATTTATGAGGCATGAAAAAAAATTGAGTTATTTGAGGAAATTAGAGGGTTGCCTATCGCTTCATTCTTTATTTTCCTCCTTTTCGATTTGAGCGATGATATTAAAAGTGAATCAGGAATAAATCGGAACAAAATCACCATTAAAATTATATAATTTTGATTATTTTCATTTTTTCAATTTATTATTAAAACTATGTAATTTTGATAATAATTTTATCTCAATTTAATTTTGATTTACTCTTTTTTTTTTCATTTTTCTTTTTATTCTAATATGGAGTTGGAAAGTATCAATGAAATACATCATTATCCCGAATATAACTTTTAGAAATTCAGGGAACCGTCTTGGCTTTTTTTTTTTTTCCCCTTTTGAAATCGTTGAAAATCCCATCGTTAAAGTATCTCTTCCGGGTTTAAGCGTAATAAGTAAAATCTCCGACTGTTCCAGATTTTTATAAAAAACATACTTCTTGAATTCGAATCCAGAACCTCAAGTTGAGATCATGAACTATATACCACCAAGTCATGCTCATTCACTTACTAACACCCAAGTTCAGTTTGATTATGATGGAGTTTAAAAGTACAAAATAGAAGCTTTAATGGTAAAATAAAAGTCAATAGTATTGAAAAATGTAATTTTATATAATAATTTTGAGAAACAAATAAGCAAATTAATATATAAGTTGTACTTTACCTCAATATCCGAGGTAGATCAATCCTACGATGGATGGGGCTAAAAAAAATTAATTTGGAAATCACTCAAAAATTCGAAATCTTGTTGTGTTCAACAACCGATTCATTACCATAATATATTTAAAACAGTTTCTATATTTTGAATACTAAGTAAGATTTAGAGTCCGTCTTATATAGTTTTTCAAATAGAATTTCTAGAACTTTCTACTGGTAGATTTTTTTGACAAAAAAAAATAATTTAATTGTTTGATTTTCATTGAGAGCTTTTATTAAAAAAATTAAAAACTACTTTAATAGATAAATTTTTAAAAAATTGTATTATAAAATAAATGGAAAAAAAAAAGAAGATATTCTAGATAATTTGATCTCTATTCTTTACTTTTAAAAGTCCAAATTTTGAATTTTTATTAATATATGTAAAATAAATTTTTTAATCCTCCAAAATTCTACTTTGAATCCAAACACCACAATTTATTTTTTTAAAAAATAAAATATTTTGAAAAAATAAAATATTTTGAAAATTTTAATGTGTAGAACAAAATTACACTCAAATCCATTTCAAACATTCATGTAATAATGAAAAGAAAACAGTAACAATTTCCAATATATACATTTTTTTTTTTTAATAATAGGAGATTAAAATAAACCGGAATTGGTTAAATTATCCCCTGAGCTTATTCTTAAACTGATTAGATACATGCAACAAAACCTTTATGAAACAACCAGTAAGGGATCTTCTTCTCAAATTTCTTCTCCTTAATAGTATCCAAGCTAGGCTTCCACCCTTTTCTCGAAACACGCCGGCTCAGATTCTCCGGCGGCGGCAAAAACTCACTCTTCATCGGAAGCATTACGTAAACTTTCTTAATCTCGAGCTTCATGTCAGCTGGCAACGGACTTGGCCTCTTCTCAGGCCGGAACAACTCCACAACAAATTGTTGCGGGTGCTCTAGCATGAGCTCCGCCACAGTTAACGGTTTGTCAAACTCATGCACTGTGCCGTCCGATAGAATCACTTTCCCCGCCGCTGCGTGATCGGACGGACGGTATGTGATGTAGTTCCCCATCAGACAGACGATGACTGACTCGAGTATGTGTGTCTATATAATGTGTAAGAGGTGTTTGTTAAACAGCTCCATCATGTCAGGGATTTGATAATACCTTAATGATGGGGTTGTTATGTTATTACTTATTTGTCGTGACTCATGATCATTTTTATTTTTAAAATCGGACCGGACCGGATCGGTAGAATTAGGATTTGATCATTTGTTTGGTCTGATTTAAAAATCGGTTAAAATCGACTAATCGAATTAGATTGGTTTAAATTTTTTATTAATTTTTGAACCAAAAATAAATTAATTTTTATATAATTTTTAATTAAATAAAATTATATATTACGTATGTCATTTCTATCATTTTTTCAAAACGATTTAACCGATCAAATCACTCCTCCATTACATTTTTTGGATTACCACCATCCGGTTCTGAAAATATTGATGGTGAATTGGTGATGGATTTTGTCGTTTTTTGACCAGTTACGTTAGATTGATGAATTGGTCCAACGGTGGAGATTGTTTTGGACTTTCCAAAGTCTTTTGTCGGTAGCGTCAAAATGAAGTCCTAGAACGTTGAGCTGTAACGGTAACTAACTAAATCTATATTTGAATGATGTGCGAGTTAAAGTGGACCGCTTAACTATAATATTCTCTCGTGATTTTTTTGTGTTTTTGGAAATTTTATTTTTCACGGGATATATAATCTATTGAATCATATATGTAGGAATAGCAAAAATCATCATGAGATATTCTCCGTCCATATTCAAGAATAATCAAATATAATTATATCAACATATATATTCGGTTTTAAGATATCACTTGTATATCTTAGTGTGGGTCATTATTCACATGATAATTTTATTTATATTAAAACCCAGATACTAAATTTTGAATATAACCCATCTAATTATCGGATATATAAAATATTTCTCTTACTTACCTCCAACATATCAGATTCCTCAAGCTCATTCCTACAACTTTTTTGCCATTCATAATCATATGCATTAATTTATATATTAACCCATATATTATCTATTAATGGATAAGCGAGTTAGGAGCAACTTTAAAAAATTCTAATAATTCGAAACTTACCTTATTACCATCTCTGATCATACGCATTAAGGAAATTGTTTATGTGCAATTTCATGTGGGAATGCTATGCATATGCATGTCGTTTTCGGACGTGTAGTTGAAGATCATTTTAAATCCGATAATGGGTAAACTTTGATCTTAGCTTAGCGATTTTGTTTAAATATGTTCTTAATAGGTATGACTTGATAAGATGACTTAAAATTTAATGATCAGGTCATGTATTAGAGTCTATAAGGTATATTTCTTGGAAAATTATGGGGCAATCATAATTTATTTGTTCCGCTTAAATTCGAATCAGGTGATTTGACTGTGGAGTTTTCGTGTTTAAATATGTGTAATTATTACATAGTTTTAGATGTAATATTTATAATTTAAAAGCATTTATGTAATAGATGTAGGTAACGTAGCACAGTTTAAAAGACGTATGTATCAAATTACAAATTACATGATAAAGTGTAATTTGTTACCAATTAAGAAAAACCGTCGGTGACATTTACTACTAATCGGTGACCGAGATGTACACTACAGTTCGTTTAATTATCGTGGCAGTTGTCAATGCAAATAAAATTGGAAAGTTCTCATTTTTTTCAAAAATTATTGGGTTTTTAAAACTAATTGAAAACTTGTGATATTTGGTGAAATAAAACGAATACATACTTTAAAATTAAACGAAACTTTTTTCATGATTAAAAATTCCAAATTTAAGCTTAAGAAATTTGAAATCTTGATCAAGATTTGTAATTCATAATCATTCATTTTAGAATTTGAAATGATTTTTTTATCCCGATTCCAAAAAGGGTCAGAATTCTAGATTAAACAATCATATTGAATCACAATCGGGATGAAATAAGAAATTACCAGTTCGGGATAAGACGTCCTATTTGCCAATCCTACCTCAATAATCACAATATTTAAAGCAATATCTAGGGGTGAGTAACGGCTCTAGGTTTACCTGAAACCGCTTAGAACTGAATCAAAAATTTGATTCTGGAACCAGAACCGGTTACATCTGGGTAGGATTCATAGTTAGGAACCTAATTTTTCAATGCAAGTTCTGGGTTTCCAATATTTAAAATCAAAATCGGACCATAGAATCCAAAATATAACACAAAATTAACTGCCCTTTGCCCTTTCTTGTTGGGCATAACGAGTTGTTTAGACCTGCTATTCGAAGTTATAAAAGAATAAATATTATTGTGGGCCGTGGGCTTTTATTTAACCCGATCGATTAATATACCGAGTGTATTCAATATAAATTTTATATGATATTTGACTACTTGTATTTTAAAAATTTATGGGTATTCAAATCAAAATTTCAAAAAAAATCTTTAAATATTTATTGTATTCATGTTAGAATTCAAAAAATCCATTATAATATTGGGATATTTAAAAATCCATTGATTTTTAATGATTTTATTGAATGTTAGTTTTTGAAGTATTTTAAAGAGTATAAAAAATTCATTAAGATCTCTTAGGACAAAATCGTAATTTTAAAACTTTTTCAAATTATCGAACAAATTATTCAATATCTAATATAAATAATTTATTCATATTTCACCCAAACACATTTATTCGATATCAAATAACGACATAAATAAGGTAGAAACATCGTGAAATTTTTACGAAAAACGTTTTTCCGTAAAATGACGCAAAACGCGTTTTTGACCGAACCGACCACCCAACACTTATGGGGACTGTCCAGGTCAGCCCCAATAGTGTTAGGGCGGTTCATGGGCTGCCCGAACATGGATCAATTCACTGTTTGGGCAGTTGTCACCCGGTTGGCTCGAAAATCACCCGGTAACGCCGTTTTCGCTTATTTCAACTTCGAAACAATTTCCGACAATTTTTCCAACACCCAAAACACATCTAATACATTCATATGATATTATTTTCATCACCATATGAACAATATTTTCAGATCTGATCCAGAAGCTAAAATTATCAATTTTTCATGCTTTAATCCAACTTTTTCAAGATTAATCCAATTAATCAAAACACCAATCAAAGTCACCACACATGAACCACCCAAGAACAATTTTAGGCATTACAAGAGTGGTCATAACACTCTAGAATGGCAACATATCATCAAATGATTAAATTGAATCATAATTACAATAATATCATCTAATACTACTTCACACATGCTTAAATCCTTCCAATTCATCCTCCAAATCCAAAAGCCCTAAATTTATAAGAAAAAAATAAACCCTAGAACCATTCTAACAATTCAAGAACATGAAACAAATTAGAAAAATAATTTTTTTTACTTTTTAAATGGTGAAGACAACTTAGCAAGGGCATTTTTGTCCATTTTACAATTTAATCTAATTAAATATAATAAGCTTTAATGTTAGCAAATCAAATTTGCACACATTAGGCTTAATAAAATAATACCATTTGTAACCAATCATAATTAAACATTTATCATAATTTTATGAAAAAAGTTTATCAATTAATTATACAAATATTTAACATTTAAATTTTAAATAATTGATTAATATAATAATTATTTTTTATTTATTTTATTTATATTAAATAACAAATACATATATTAATGACATGTGTCAAAATATCATTTGACAATTAATTAATGTGTATCTAATCAAATTATATATCAAATACAAATACACAATAATTACAATTGACAAAAAATGTCCATATGCATGTGTTTTCGTTTAACCGATTAAACGATTCGAATTCACTCATTTAATCCGATGAAATATTATGAATAATCTGTATTATTCATAACGCATTGCCCAAGTGCTCAACGAGTACACTTCATATTACTGGACTCTCTAAGTTTAGATTTATCCGTAATGAAATCTAATTTCGTGTCCATAATTCACTAACTCGTGAATTATGACGACCAAAGATAATCTCTCTAAACTATGCAAGTCGAGGTCATTGCATACGTATAATCCCTCTGTCAAGGCTGTCCATATTATACCTGAGATATAGATAAAAACGTCAAATCATTTTGGTATAATATAGTCGACTTTCAATTTACAATCTCTAAATAACACTCGGAATAGGCTTCCGAAGTTAAAACATGGTCATGGATTTACTAGATCGTAAACACATATATGATGCCAATGCCCTGTACACATGACTGACATATTCTATTTTGATACGCACATGATATCATGAGCATCAGTCCACACCCAACGAACAGGCGGAGATTTAATCTAAATAGATCGGTGAAGTGACTGCCATCAAGGTGTGGAGGATAACTCATATATCCATAGTGGTATCTCAAGTTGAATGACCATTATGCTCGCTCAACTCGAGAAGATTCCTATTAACATTGGTGTACCATCTATTAGGAAATCTTCAGTGAGTCATTCGGTGTTTATCAAATAAACACCTACATGTCTATATGAGTCTCCCGAGACTCATGATTCATTGGGATAAACCATCGGACAAGTCACGATATACGACATGTACTAGTCTCAGCAGATTTTTCTAACCAACCCGTGTTAGTAAATCTTGACCAGGAACTTTATTTAATGATATACATCTTATAGTGCGTTTCCCAATGTCAATTACAAACTACGTTGTAATTGCGCACTATATTGTAAAGCCTAGGGTCTTTGTCTAAGATACATGTATCACTAAACCAGATTTAGTTTCAATTTAATCGTAATTAGATATCTAATCATAATTAGATCGAATATGTGTATAAAAGAAAAGAGGTGCTACCATTAAATAAGTAATATTATGGAAAATGAAATTACTTGTATTCATGAATTGAACATAAATACGATCCGGATTGGCACTACAAGCATCAACCCTAACAATTTCTCCCACTTGCTCTAGTGCCAATCCACGGTATCATATACACATCTCAATGTATATCACATACTCATGGCCCTCAAGATCTCACCTAGCACTCAAGAGGTAGGCAACAACAAGTAAGTCCGCTTTAACAAATTGAGTTTGTCCAACAGACTCAATCATTTTCCTTAGCCAGCATCATTCATATTTTGTAGAATCCAAATTCCTCATCGATATGACTCAGACATTTTATCAGTATTGTGCTATAGCTATTGAGTTGTCTAAGTATTTAGAGATCAAATCCAAATACCATGAGACAACCGCAAACACTACACTAATATGAAAACTTATAATCTATAAAGTCATTATGCAACTTCATAAGTCAATACTTCATAAGTTGCAACCGATTCCACTAATTTAGTAGAATCAACGGTGACACTCCAATTGTAATTTTTCTGACTTTATATGATATAAACCATCTAATGTCATAATTAGTTTCAAAACTAATCTGACATTATGGTTGTAGATTATATTCTCCATGAATAAGAAACTCATCTTAATATCTCTAAGATAACAAAGAACATGTTTCTAGATCCATTATATGGTCTGTAGCATATCAAAGTAACTCATAACAATTACGATTAAATTGATATCTTTAATCGCCAATAATATAGTATTTATTACGCCATCATCATATGATGCATAAGATTGACTAGACATTCTAATCAATCTCTCTTTCGAAAAAAGTATCATCCTTTATGAAAGATGAATACTATATATATAAAATACAAGTTAACTGTCAAACAATTATACTAACTGTCATACATATAATCTTAATGTGTCCTTTATTAGATCATATCTAATACGCGACTAATGAGAGTATCTCACAAGTCTTTTAGTTTTATATCATATATAAATATTTATATCAAATATAACAGAGACTACTCTCACTGCTTTCATGGAGAAAATAAAACTTAGGTAAACTTTTTACCTTACAAACATCTCATTATTACTTTAATAATGATAATGTCGTTAGGATATATAACTTTAGAAAGAAATTTATATACTCCCACTGACCCTACTATCAAATATGTATTCTATATGCTTTGATAAAATCAGACAATCCGACTGTAATCAAAATTAGAGAACATTAATTTTCGGAAAGCTTACCTGAGTTTACAATAGGCTCTATAAGCTAGTATATCAAACTGTGATCTTAGCATAATACAAACTCTATGGCCATTCTAAAATGAACTCTTCAAACAAATAAATCACGACGGATCTCCCATTCGAAGAAATCACTCAAGAATGCCACTTTGCATTCTTTAGCCAAAACACATAGTTTAATATCAACATTAACCAACATATTTTTAATTGTTCAATTAGTGCGACTAGAGACAAGTTTTCTCAGAGTCTACAATAGATCACTAAATATAATTTTTCTCACTGTCATACTATAAAGGTCAATCCTTTATCAAGCTCACTGTGCTTTTGTTTATGAACTATTCATAACGAAAGCTTAATCAAATTCAAAACTTGATTGTAGTAAGTTATGAGCAATCTTAGATCTATGGTTCAATGCTAAATTTTGAATTCGATATCAAATATCGCTCCCACTATAAGTTATAAGATAATTTTCTTCGATAAGAAAACAACATAATCATTAAGTATCAAATACTTTGTAAATGATTATAACATCCTATTGAACTTATATGGAAGATGTCTAAAGGTCTTTTCATCTTATTAATTATGTAGTTCCATTTATAGTTTATCACTCTCACATTTGACTTCAATAAGTTAATTCTTTTCTACAATCGTTAACATCTGATATTACAAACCAAGTAATAAAATAATTTTATTACATGAAATTATAGAAAAGACATTTTATCAAATAGAATACAATATTCTATTAAATAGAATGACTGATAAACTTTTCTTGTACCTCCAAGGCGCAAGTACTTTCAATTATATAACCATTATACAAAAGAAAAATTCAAATCTCAAACCTTTTAAGATTCGAATTTTCTACTTATACATATCATATACGTAATTGTAGAAACTAATGGAACCTTAATTAAATAGATGAATTAGTGTTAATGGAGCATAACCCCAAAAGTATTGAAAACCAAACACTCAATTTCAACGAATCAAATTATATAAGATTCGATTACTCCCATTGACCAATTCCATCAAGATGGAATCGTGGAAGTTTAATATTGATTAAGAATCACATTCATTAAATAATTTTAGAACTAATTGTCATAAATTCATATGTTCGATCATATCAAACATCCTTGAACTATTCAAAGACTCACGATGAATTTTAAAATTATAGTTTTCAACACTTCAAATAGAATATCTTTGAACAATTCAAAATATTTTATCCGCATTTCATCAGAAATTTATTGAAAGTTCTCGAACCATTCAAGACCTTCAATATATATTCTTTTAGAAACACGGAAGTAAGTCATGACAATTTCTAATTCATTAAACTATATACATCCAATGAATTAGTCTAATAAATCTTGTGGTCTAATGACGATCATTGGTTAAATGAGATTTAATCACATTCTGAATACAATATTCATTAAATGGATAAGGATATATAATGTGATCTCTGTAGGCATTGCATTTTTGCATATCAGCCCAATGATGAGCCTCGAATGGAGGCACTACTTTTTAGTTGCGGAATTTGCGGAAATGCGGTCGTCGGAAGGGAAGGGTCAAGAATTGACATTTTTATTGGATTTGGTTTGTTTGTTCAAGCTTCGGGTTCGCTCATTCGGTCTCAATTTTAATTTATCCTCGGCCCGGTTCACATTAAAACCCACCTCTTCCATGCCCCATTCACGGCACCATACAAATAATTCCTCCTCCATTTGTCAAACACTTCATTCCAAAACCCCACCTTGCCTTTTCTCTCAACTTGCCACCTTTTCCACCTTTCCAGCACACCACACACACCTTCACTCCATCATTCAAGTGCCCCACACGCCCATAACAAATAAAGAAACACATACCACCCATTCCACCAAACACAAAACAACAAAAGCAACAGAACCACAAAGAACCCATGCACTGCACTTAGCAACCCATGCATCACCCATCCAAACTCATACCATCAACCCATTCGTCCCAGCAGCCCCACAAATCCCTTCAAATCGCCATTAACGCCACTTCACTGCACGGGGATGATTCGGCCATGACACAACCCATATCTTGATCAACAGACACAGTCCATGAAACCCTAACTTAACAAGGACCGATACAACACACTCTACAACCTTCAACGCCCTTTCTCCCTGATAAATCAAAAGAAGAGAATAAACCCGAAAGGCAGCAACGACAACAAAGCCAAACCCTAAGCAGCCCCTAACCTCTCGACCCCATCTTCTCTCCTCATCCACGCATGCAGCCACCTTCAATACCCCATTCTCACCGCGAACTTGATAACCAGCCCCTGAAACCAGCCCCTTCACGCCCACAAACCCTCTTATCAGCAGCCCCTCATCATGCAAACAAGGCCACACAAACCCCCTTCTTAGCAGCCCCTCATCATACAAACACACCTCACGTACCCACTCAGCCCTCAACACACACCGATGAGCGGCCCTCTGACCTAGACCTCACGCTAAAATTATGAAGCAGCCCCCTGGACCACGCAAAATAACCCACATGAAGCAGCCCCTTCACCACGCCAAATAAGCCCTTCACGAACCGAGCCTCTCCATGTAACCCTCAAAGATGCACGCACACATCCAACACCCAAACAAACACCGCCTCTCCCTTCAGTGCCAGCCAAACCCTAGCCATTGATTCAACACATCAAACTCTTTCACACAGCCACTCACGCTTAGCCTGTCACAAACCACCACTGGAACCACCACAAGAACACACGTAACTGCCCCTTTCACGCCATAAACCTGCCAGCTCATGGCCTCACTCAATATAAAACAGCCCTTCTCACGCCCCATGGAAGGACCCCTCCACTCAAGCTTAGCCTATCACGAACCACACTACCCATCGCAAGACACCTAGCCTTCCTCACATATTGCCTCTTCACAAGCAATTCACACCATTGATCCTTCACGACAGACCTGTTCCTTCAACAGCAGTTCACAAGCAACCAAACCCTCACTTTAAAATCCACAAATTACTGACCAAATACCCCCATGACGAGCCCTTCATTCGGCATCAAAACACTGCCAGTGCACTGCAGTTCATGCACCATATCACCCTTGCATACAGCCCATATTTCATCACGCCATTCACCAAAGGAACCCATCTCTTTCACGTGAGTAAACCATGCACATGAATAAACCCTAGCTCTCCACCATCTCCTCTCGGCAACCCACGAACAAACTGCCCCCAAACCCTACACTTCATGTAGTCCATCACGTGAAACCCATCAAAAACGCACTGCCCACAGTCACGTGAATAGCACCAAAACAATCCACTCACTGCCAGCCGAGACCAAGTAACGCCAAGACTTGCCTCTTCACAGCCCATGCAGCCTCATGCACGTGTGATAAAGCCCCATGCATACAGCCCTCCAAAACAGTGAATAAAATATAAAAAAAATGACGAGCGAAAACAGCGAGTGAATCAGAGAAAACCGCGAGTGAAAACAGACAAAACAGTAGAAACAGTGAACCCGTGAAAATAGCAAAAACAGCGGACCAGTGAAAACAGAGAAAACAGTGAACCTGTGAAAACTGTAGAAACAGCGGACCAGTGAAAACAGTCGAAACGACATCCCTTCCGGCACCGTGAAACGCACTCCCGGAAAGCGACTAAAAAGGTAAGATCTGATGGCACCCATTTTATTAATTATCCTTTATTTTTAGTTATTTTATTATTTTATTTCGCATGAGTATTGTGAATTGGTGCATGATGTGATTTTCGGGTGAACGGAACATGTGTTCTCTCTTGTGGTATATCGGATGGAAACTCGGACGTAAATTCCGTAGCCGAATCCGAATGGACGGTATTGCGGTTTGCACTCGGGATACAATACCACGTATCACTTGAGAGACACACGTATTTCGTTTCATCCAAACCTTGTATTTGACCATGATTAGGTTGCTAGTATGTTGTTTATTCCTTAAGCATGATTAGGTTGTTAGTATGTTATTTCCTTATGTATGTGATAGTTATTTACTTCACAATATGAGTTTTATCTATGTTGTTTAGGTGCTTGTTTAGTTTTCATGTTTGATAATGTAACATGTTCGTTGTGTGATATTGTATGTTTACCTTTATGAACGTGAATTAGATCTAGGTTAATCTCAGACATGTATGTTGTGTAGACTTGGTTAAATTATTGTACAAATCCGTTCATTACAAGTGGCATAAGTAATGGACCATTCCGAACCCAACGGTTTGAGGTCTTCCCTTACGAGGGGTGAGTGCGGCCTTAAATCATTTTTCCCGGTTCACACCAGGTGGCGACTCCATTTTATTTCTCCGGTTTAGTCCCCCGCGGGCTACTCTGTACTCCCAACCGGGCCGCGAGCCCGGAACAGTGTCGTCCAGTTTTTGTGTCCTATAGTCTGGCGACTCCACTGGGGATAGAGAATCGGCCCCGAAATAATGTCTTGTAATGTTTGTGATTTGTGCTTTAAATTAACCATGTCTATTGTGGGTTTAAAGAGTTTAATCAAAGGTGTTATTAAAGCTAGGTGATGGTTTGGTGTCTTCCTTCACTCACTACCTTTCTATAACGAAAAGCCGTGAGGGCACCTAGATAATCATTCACCCGTAGCTCATTGTGATAGACTAATTTGGAGGACTCGTTGTTTATTCCTGACACCAAGCGATAAGAGCCTAAGAGGCTAGGGTATTTAAGAGAGCCTCGCTCCACCCTCCATCTGGGGAATCTACAACGGGAAATCCATTTGACAGTCAGTCACACACCATAAAGTATAAAAAGGGTGCGCTCACTTGGTCGCTCGAACCCTTGAGTGGGGAGTCCTAGTTATGAGAAAACCTTCTTCAGCGGGAGCCTTTGTTTACATTCTTTTAAACATGCATGTGAACCCTAGTTGTATGACCCATAGAAATCATTTCTTGTATGCTTGTGTTTGGGACCATCGTTATTTGGATTCAATTGGACTTTTTGTCAAGAGATATGAACTGGTTGGGCCATTTTGTATTTGGGCATCTTATCATTTGAAGTTGTTTAGTTATGTTATCGCAAAATTATGAACTTATTGGGCCTTTTCAAACAGGGACAAGTTTGCACCGCACAATGATGTGATTGAATGCTTTAAAATGATGATAGGCCAACTTATATATGTATTTTCCGCATCACACGCATCTCACGCATTTCATGCATACACGCATCATGTTACCCCTTTTGTGTCTTAAAAGCCATCATAGATTCCCATTGGGTTAGGAAAGCAGAGAGACTCGTCAAGAGACCGTCAGTCAACATGAGCAAATTAGCAAACGGGAGATCCTGCCTGGATCAATTGGAGATTAAAGTAACTGATATTATTGAGATGTTGCAAGTTCTGACTAATGTTGTGGCCAGTTTGACCGTACCCGGTATAACCGATAACAGAAAGTTTTACAATCAGAATGGAAAGACCATTGGGGAATCCTCGGAAGAAGTAAGCAGAAAAGACAGTTATAGTCATTCAACAATGGGAAACATGGCAGTGAGACTATCAGGTTTAAAAGAGAATGAGTTCACCGAGCCGATCAATGTTAACAGATTGAAGCTGTATTTAGCCTGAGGGAGAGAAGACTGAGCAGTCACCAAGAGAATTGGTGGAAGACCTAACCTAACGGGATAGGAAATTCATCCATGCATACACGTAACTTGCATCATTTGTTTGGTGTTTTGTTTTTGCAGGTTTTTAAACAGAAAGGAAGAACTAGCAGGAGGAAACACATGGCGCCAAGGAGCACAATGAGGGTCTAACCCATCATGAACAGGGAGGACCTCTACACTTGCATACGTATACATTACATGCACACGTCTTTATTCTGTTGTTTTGTATTCGCAGGTTTCAATAAAGAAGAAAAAAAAGTGGCAGAGATCAAAAGGTGACACAAGCACTGAGGATGACATTGAAGCCACATTGACAGATGGATTTCGATCATGTCTGGCTGAAGACGATGAATTTAGTGCTAACAGGGAGGCAACCCATACACTTTGTTGCGATTTCAATTTTCATGTTTTGTGTATACATGTCGTAGAATTTTTAAATTTTGTGTGTTATTTTGGTAGGTGAAAGCAAAGACATGGCATTTTAAGACAGAGGGAATGGTGCTTGGCAATCACAAGGATGGGAGCTAATTCATTAGTGGTGGCAGAGTAAAAGAAGAATTCATGAGACGCATCCTAATGAACTTACGCCAAGCAAGAGGCGTATTGAGTACACAATTCCTTTGCTTTAATTATTGCTTTGATTTTCCTTCTTTTGTTATTTTCTGTTATTTTCGCGGACAGGATCCATAAATTTTGACCTTTTAGGACTTCTTTTGGTATTTTCTTTTATCTTCGTGGATAGAATCCATGACTTTTTGACCGTTCACGATTCTTTTGTTGTTTTCATAGACAAGATCCAGTGACCTTTTGACTTCTCGTGATCTCTTTTGTGGTTTAGCTAACAACCATTCGGTGAAAGGTATTAGTACAATTATTACTCATCCCTTTTTAAGTACTATAAATTCAGCTCAATATTTCTCTCCTCAACACATTCAAATATACATCCGAGTAAAAGAGAGAAAATGGAAGCCACTTCAAGAAGACGAGTTGAAACCATTTGTGTGTTTTGCGGTACCAGTGTGGGTACTAAACCGCAATACATAGAGGCAGCACAAGAATTGGGTCGAGTCATTGTTGGACGGAATATGCACTTAATATACGGTGGAGGTAATCTTGGACTGATGGGAATTGTTTCAAAGGCTGTACATGACGTAGGTAGTCCAGTTCTGGGAATCATCCCAAAACCTTTGGCGGAGGCGAATCTGATAGGACCATCAAACGGAGAAGAATTGATCGTGCCGGGAATGTCAGAGCGACTGGTGGAAATGATTAACCGTGCAGATGCTTTTATTGCTCTACCAGGAGGCTTGGGCACGTTGGAGGAAATTTTTACAGTGCTATCTTGGGCGAACCTGAACATACACCAGAAACCTCTTGGATTGTTTAACGTTGATGGATTTTATGATTTTCTTTATGTGTTTCTTGAAGACAACCGAAGAAATGGGTTCGTAACAAAACCTGTGAACGAACTCCTTTTCACAGCCAGAACTGCCCAGGATTTAATTGACCAAATCTTGGCCTTTGAACCGCATGTGGACCCTATCCTTTCCGAGATCAAATGGTCCGATGACGATCGTGGTAAAAAGTGTAAACTGAATCTGGATCTTAACCTCTAAGTCTTATGTATTAGCATATTGTTTATTTCGTGTTATTTAAATAATAAATAATAAAAAATGAAAAAATGAAAAAAAAATTGAGTGAGAGAAGTCTTTGATAGTTAGACATATGTCCAGTGATGACATTGAATGCTGTAGGGGGAAACCCTAGAAACGATAAATGCGAGACACGCTCTCTTCCGGTATCCTGAATGGATTGATCTCAGTTAGACTCACGAGCACTTGAGTATGGGATCCTAGCAGTGGAAGCCTGAGTAGTTATCGAGGTGACTAGTTGAAGAGATGATGTATTAGTGAATGACCGTTTGCCTGGGTGTCCACACTTGTTTACCGATGCTATGATATATGATATGGTTGGAAATAAAGAAAAAAGTCTCTAAAATAAAAAAGAAAAGAAAAAAAAAAAATAGATCACATATAACCGATAAGCGTGAAGCTACCCATGGGCGAGTATTAGGACCACCATGAGGAGAAATGCTACCTTAAAGGGTAGGTGTGTCAGAAAAGA
The DNA here is from genome assembly GCA_019454045.1 of Zanthoxylum bungeanum. Lineage (NCBI taxonomy): Eukaryota > Viridiplantae > Streptophyta > Magnoliopsida > Sapindales > Rutaceae > Zanthoxylum > Zanthoxylum bungeanum. The sequence goes on along the minus strand of SKCR01043422.1, from coordinate 31,389 downwards.
AAAAAGAAAAGAAAAGAAAAAGAAAAGAAAAAAAAAAGAAAATCCAAAATGAAAAGAAAGAGACAAAAGAAAAAGGATGAAAACCATATCATATTGAGTATGCTGAAGTAATCACAGAACGTGATTAAGACATCCAGGTTGGTTAGACCCACTAGTTCGATTCTCCAAAGCAAAATCATCGAGTTGGCCCACTTAAGGAACAAGCTGCGAAAGAGCCTTAGCACACACACACTAAGAGTCTAGTTTAGATCACCCATTCAGACAATCGAAATTGAGTGTATCAAGTACTTTGAAGGTTCTCTGGTTTCGACACGAAGCATTCGTTGAGGACGAAAATATGTTTAGCTATTAAGATTGTCTCGAGGAGAGCAATATAATATTGTGAAATAAATCATTCACATCAGTATCAATCTTTTTTTAGTATGGCACTCTGCGGGTTGAGGCCCACATCATTATCAGTCTTTGCCGGGTATGACACTCTGCGGGTTGAGGCCCACATCACTATCAGTCTTTATACCGGGTATGGCACTCTGGGGGCGAGGCCCACATCATTATCAGTCTTTGCCAGGTATGACACTCTGCGGGTTGAGGCCCACATCATTATCAGTCTTTGCCGGGTATGGCACTCTGCGGGTTGAGGCCCACATCACTATCAGTCTTTACCGGGTATGGCACTCTGGGGGCGAGACCCACATCATTATCAGTCTTTGCCGGGTATGACACTCTGCGGGTTGAGGCCCACATCATTATCAGTCTTTGCTGAGTATGGCACTTTGGGGGCGAGGCCCACATCATTATCAGTCTTTTCCAGGTATAGCACTCCGGGTATGAAGACACATCAGCTTCAGTATTAGTCTAGGGGCGAGGCCCATAACAATATCAGTTTGGGCGAGGCCCATATCAGTATCAGCTTGGGCGAGGCCCATATCAGTATCAGTCTGGGCGAGGCCCACATCAGCATCAGTCTGGGGGCGAGGCCCACATTAGTATCAGTTGAGGGCGAGGCCCACATCAGTATTAGTCTGGGGGCAAGGCCCATATCAGTATCAGTTGGGGCGAGGCCCATATCAGTTTCAGTCTTGGGGCGAGGCCCACATCAGTATCAGCTTGGGCGAGGCCCATATCAGTATCAGTTTGGGGGCGAGGCCCACATCAGCATCAATCTAGGGGCGAGGCCCATATCAGTATCAGCTTGGGCGAGGCCCATATCAGTATCAGTCTAGGGGTGAGGCCCACATCAGCATCAATCTGAGGGCGAGGCCCACATTAGTATCAGTTTGGGACGAGGCCCACATCAGTATTAGTCTGGGGGCGAGGCCCATATCAGTATCAGTTGGGGCGAGGCCCATATCAGTTTCAGTCTTGGGGCGAGGCCCACATCAGTATCAGCTTGGGCGAGGCCCATATCAGTATCAGTCTGGGGGCGAGGCCCACATCAGCATCAATCTGGGGGCGAGGCCTATATCAGTATCAGCTTGGGCGAGGCCCATATCAGTGTCAATCTGGGGGCGAGGCCCACATCAGTATCCGTCTGCGGGCGAGGCCCATATATCAGTCTGGGGGCGAGGCCCATATCAGTATCAGTTTGGGCGAGGCCCATATCAGTATCAGTTTGGGGCGAGGCCCACATCAGTATTAGTCTGGGGGCTATGCCCATAACAGTATCAGTTTGGGCGAAGCCCATATCAGTATCAGTTTGGGGCGAAGCCCATATCAGTATCAGTTGGGGCGAGACCCATATCAGTATCAGTCGGGGGCGAGGCCCACATCAGTACAGTCTGGGGGCGAGGCCCACATCAGAATCAATTTGGGGGCGAGGCCCACATTAGTATTAGTTTGGGGGCGAGGCCCACATCAGTATTAGTCTGGGGGCGAGGCCCATATCAGTATCAGTATGGGGCGAGGCCCACATCAGTATTAGTCTGGGGGCGAGGCCCATATCAGTATCAGTTTGGGCGAGGCCCCATATCAGTATCAGTCTGGGGGTGAGGCCCATATCAGTATCAGTCTGGAGGCGAGGCCCACATCAGCATCAATCTGGGGGCGAGGCCCACATCAGCATCAATCTGGGGGCGAGGCCCACATTAGTATCAGTTTGGGGCAAGGCCCACATCAGTATTAGTCTGGGGGCGAGGCCCGTATCAGTATCAGTTTGGGACGAGGCCCATATCAGTATTAGTTTGGGGGCGAGGCCCATATCAGTATCCGTCTGGGGGCGAGGCCCATATATCAGTCTGGCGGCGAGGCCCAAATCAGTATCAGTTTGGGCGAGGCCCACATCAGTGTCAATCTGGGGGCGAGGCCCACATCAGTATGAGTTTGGGTCGAGGTGCCCAGGGTCGAGGTGCCCACTACATCATCAGTTCGAGGGCGAGGTCCCTATTGTCAGCGGTGTTGGGTCGAGGTGCCCCCGTTGTCGGTTGTAGTTCGGGGTCGAGGTGCCCATGGTCGAGGTGCCCACTACATCATCATTTCGAGGGTGAGGTCCCTATTGTCAGCGGTGTTGGGTCGAAGTGCCCAGGGTCGAGGTGCCCCCGTTGTTGGTTGTAGTTCCAGGTCGAGGTGCCACTACATCATCAGTTCGAGGGCGAGGTCTCTATTGTCAGCGGTGTTGGGTCGAGGTGCCCCATTTGTCGGTTGTAGTTCCGGGTCGAGGTGTCTAGGGTCGAGGTGCCCACTACATCATCAGTTCGAGGGCGAGGTCCCTATTGTAAGCGATGTTGGGTCTAGGTGCCCCCGTTGTCGATTGTAGTTCCGGGTCGAGGTGCCTAGGGTCGAGGTGCCCACTACATCATCAGTTCGAGGGCGATGTCCCTATTGTCAGCGGTGTTGGGTCGAGGTGCCCAGGGTCGAGGTGCCCCCGTTGTCGGTTGTAGTTCCGGGTCGAGGTGCCCACTACATCATCAGTTCGACCTTGATTCAACACATCAAACTCCTTCACACAGCCACTCACGCTTAGCCTGTCACAAACCACCACAAGAACACACGTAACTGCCCCTTTCACGCCATAAACCTGCCAGCTCATGGCCTCACTCAATATAAAACAGCCCTTCCCACGCCCCATGGAAGGACCCCTCCACTCAAGCTTAGCCTATCACGAACCACACTGCCCATCGCAAGACACCTAGCCTTCCTCACATATTGCCTATTCACAAGCAATTCACACCATTGATCCTTCACGACAGACCTGTTCCTTCAACAGCAGTTCACAAGCAACCAAACCCTCACTTTAAAATCCACAAATTACTGACCAAATACCCCCATGACGAGCCCTTCATTCGGCATCAAAACACTGCCAGTGCACTGCAGTTCATGCACCATATCACCCTTGCATACAGCCCATACTTCATCACGCCATTCACCAAAGGAACCCATCTCTTTCACGTGAGTAAACCATGCACATGAATAAACCCTAGCTCTCCACCATCTCCTCTCGGCAACCCACGAACAAACTGCCCCCAAACCCTACACTTCATGTAGTCCATCACGTGAAACCCATCAAAAACGCACTGCCCACAGTCACGTGAATAGCACCAAAACAATCCACTCACTGCCAGCCGAGACCAAGTAACGCCAAGACTTGCCTCTTCACAGCCCATGCAGCCTCATGCACGTGTGATAAAGCCCCATGCATACAGCCCTCCAAAACAGTGAATAAAATACAAAAAAAATGACGAGCGAAAACAGCGAGTGAATCAGAGAAAACCGCGAGTGAAAACAGACAAAACAGTAGAAACAGTGAACCTGTGAAAACAGCGAAAACAGCGGACCAGTGAAAACAGAGAAAACAGTGAACCTGTGAAAACTATAGAAACAGCGGACCAGTGAAAACAGTCGAAACGACATCCCTTCCGGCACCGTGAAACGCACTCCCGGAAAGCGACTAAAAGGTAAGACCTGAGGGCACCCCTTTTATTAATTATCCTTTATTTTTAGTTATTTTATTATTTTATTTTGCATGAGTATTGTGAATTGGTGCATGATGTGATTTCCAGGTGAACGGAACATGTGTTCTCTCTTGTGGTATATCGGATGGAAACCCGGACGTAAATTCCGTAGCCGAATCCGAATGGACGGTATTGCGGTTTGTACTCGGGATACAATGCCACGTATCACTTGAGAGACACAAGTATTTCGTTTCATCCAAACCTTGTATTTGAGCATGATTAGGTTGCTAGTATGTTGTTTATTCCTTAAGCATGATTAGGTTGTTAGTATGTTATTTCCTTATGTACGTTATAGTTATTTACTTCACAATATGAGTTTTATCTATGTTTGTTTAGGTTGTTGTTTAGTTTTCATGTTTGATAATGTAACATGTTCGTTGTGTGATATTGTATGTTTACCTTTATGAACGTGAATTAGATCTAGGTTAATCTCAGACATGTATGTGTGTGTAGACTTGGTTAAATTATTGTACAAATCCGTTCATTACAAGTGGCATAAGTAAGAGACCATTCCGAACCCAACGGTTTGAGGTCTTCCCTTGTGAGGGGTGAGTGCGGCCTTAAATCATTTTTCCCGGTTCACACTGGGTGGCGACTCCATTTTATTTCTCCAGTTTATTCCCCCGCGGGCTACTCCGTACTCCCAACCGGGCCGCGAGCCCGGAACAGCGTCGTCCAGTTTCTGTGTCCTACAGTCTCGTATCCGACCATCCTTTACCATACGGAATAAGCATCTTATGCTTATGTGATAAAATCTCATAAAGCAATGTTCTAAGTTATTTAGTTAATCGAACATTTTCTTAATGTTTATCTTTTCATTAATGACACTACTAGTCATATTAAAATATGTAACAACTGTTTATATAGAACAAGTAATTATCCAATAGTCACAAGTTCTGATGTCAAATATCAAAACAGTTATTAAACATATTTAAATAACTAGACGAGAGATCTAGTACCCAATACATTTAGTTTTCATATTGTGAGAATCGATATTCTCTATACACAACTATACATATCTCATTTCTTAAGCTTTATAATTTTCGTTCAATTATTCACAACAATTACAAATGATTGATTAGCAAACTGTGTCAGACACGTGACTTCTAAAAGTCACTAAAGTCAAGAAACGTCATTATAAGATAAACAAATACTAATGGGGTTTTCCTAATGCCAGTAGTCTGAGTAATGTAGCAATGTCCAAATAATCTTAATTTTAGTATATTATTATTTTACCTCTAATGTGGTATTTATGGAAAATTCCCAAAATATTTCTAGAACAATTTCGAAAATTTTGAAAAAATTTCCTTCGCATTATTACACATCCAATTTTATTCAAAACATCTCAATTTCACAGATTAGCCATAATTGAATTAATTACATAATTAATTAAATTAATGACCTAATTAATTTAAAATCATGCAAATCCAAATCCATAATTATCAATTGAGAGTCAACCACCCTAAAACAACTCAAGAATTTTTTTTGATAACTAATGAGTGACTTAGGCAACTTTAGAATGACAATTTGATGTCTTACATCCTATTTAGGCTTAATTATACTAATCAGCCTAATTAATTTTACACATGCATAAAAGACTTTCTATTAAGGTTTCTAAATATCAATTTATTAGTTCTCCTAGAACATGCCAAGGATCTAATAAGCAATGAAAGGTGTTCATAAATTCATTATAAGTTGCGGAATTACTTACATTGAATGGATTTGAGCTTTTAAAATTTTGAGAAGAAGATCTCCAAGATGCTTCCTTTGTTGATTCCAAGCCTTGAGTTGGTTTCCCTATCACCTTAGTTGATTCCATGAAGTGCTAGATTACTTGATTTTGCCACAAAATCAAAGAGAGGGAGGAGGACATTCACGCTCATGGAGGAGAGGATATTAGGGTTTCATTTTGTTTCAAGTGTTGTGTTGGAAGTGAAGAGAAAGATAAGGCTTTTGGTAAAATCCCTTTTACCCTTTTCACCTAAACTAGGTGGTTGGGTAAATGGTTTTACCAAAAATATTACAAGGTGGTTGGTGGCTTGGCATAAATGCCAACTACCCTCCCAACTACCATATGTGAAGTGGGCCCCACATTTGAATTCAAAATTCAAATGTCTCTAAAAACATTTGTCGCGACTCGGTTCCGTTTAATCCGATTAAACGAATTTTCGTCGCTAAATAATTAAATCAAATTTAATTAAATAACGATGCCTCGCAAATATATTACGAACGTCATCTACGAATTAATTCTAAATTAATTCGTTCGTTCGTATTAAAGTCCGACTTTAATTTCGTAAGGAAATCCAATTCATATTAATATATCTGATATATTAATTTTAGCTCATACGAATAAATTAAATAGAAAAATCAAATTTAACTATTAAATTTATTTTACCGATTAATCCCAAATTAATCGTGTTCTCTCTCTTCCGAACACATTTAATCCCATATTAAATAATACCTTAATTAATCTCAGATTAATTTTCTCCATCTTAATTAATCCCAGATTAATTCTAATTCGAGTCAACTGTCATCGGTGAATCTTTGGGAAGCGACCCAATAGATCTCTGGATATGTTGGCAGTAAATCCGGTTATCAGACTATCCGATAAAGTGAGTACCTCGTACTACGTGCTTACCAATTTACAAGACATGGTTGGCTTCTAGCAAAGCACCGTGCCTACCCAATTCTCCAGAAATATTCTTACTGGAATATATAATCTATGTCAGGCGTAGTATACTTAGTATTGCGTATTGTGATCCATCTAGGTGATCTAATCACAAATGATAAGAGAGCAATCTCCTTTGTCACATGGTTAATTTGTACAACAACACCATGATCTGTACAAATAGTGACGCTATGGGTCATAATTGTCCAACAATCTCCCATTTGGCCTATAGCCAGTCACTCGAGTGTCATACACCCGAACTATGTACGGTTCGCTCAAATTGCTAAGGAAAGGCTTTCGTCAGCAGATTTGTATGATTATCGTCTGATGCAATTTATTCGATCATCACATCGCCACGATGTATGATCCGTACGAATCTGATGAATAGTCGAAGTATATATCTAGATCGTTGATAAGACCATTAATTCTTTAGCCTGTGCTGACGCCTAGCTCAGCTGCTAACAGAACTATATCTAATCTAATTAGATTTGTTAATGACCCAGATGGCTTCTATTGCTGCCTTAGCTGCAGCAATAACCCGCATTTGTTGTTTATTCGGTAACAGTATCTTGCTTGGAAGATTTCCAGCTCACTGTTTCGTTATTCAAACTGTATAGTACCGTTTAGCGACTTAAAGTCATTTTTATCAGTTAGGAAACTTGCTACAGTGATCCCAGTCACTTCAAGTTATCCATCTCCATAGTATAAGACATCATCCTTAGTTCTCGAAGATGCTAACGGATGTTCTTAATATCAATCCAGTGACTATCACTTGGATTGACCTGTTTGTGACTTCATATGCTCAAAGCGTATGAGACACGAGGTCACGTACATTTATTTCAATGTACGAGTTCTCGGAGAGTGTCAACAACTTTCAGATCTATCCTAGTAGATCTTTATTCCTAGAATAAATGTTGTCTCTCACAAGTATTCTTCGGAGAATTTTTATGAAAGCCAAGCTTTCACCGATTATCTTATGGGAATATCATTTCCAAGAAATGACATATCATCATCTTAAGGACATTTACTGTCAATGCGCTCCTACTAACCTCTTTATATACACAAGAATCATTTCGTTTTGAATTAAATCATACACCATTATGATTACTTCAAAACGTTAGTTCCAATAACGTAATGCTTACTTCAATCCATCTATGGATCGAATAATCCGCAAACCTTGTTTGCTAGTTTTGGTACGACAAAACCGCCAGGATGTTGTAAACATCCTCCAAAGGTTTCCTTTTTAGGAAAGCGATTTTTCGGTTCAGCTGCCATATTTCATAAATGAAACATTCAGCATCAGCAAGCATTATCCAAATGGATTTAACGTGACAACAGGTAAAAGATTTCCTTGTAATCAACACAATGTTGATAATGATATCTTTCGGCTACAAGCCTAGCTTAGTATGTTGTATGCTGCCATCCACGTATGTCTTCCTTGAAGACTTATATAGTACCAATAGGCACAATGCCTTGCGGTACAACAACTAGTGTCCAAACATAGTTGTTATACATGGAATCCATTTCGGACTCATGACACTTTGCCATAATAGGGAGTCGATACCTTGTATCACTTCATCATACGTAGTCAGTTCGTATTCCTCAATAAGACTGACATCTTTATGAGGTGAGATCAGAAACTCATACCCCAGATTATTTTCTGACTCTCTTCGACCTACGTTGTTCTTGTGTATTCGAAGATTATTGGTATAGCTTCATCCTTGATGAACTGTTTGTGTTCCACTAAGGACTTGGTGCTTTGAACAGTATAACTCTAATTTTTTATCGAGTTTTACTATCCTCCCACTTACCACTGCATATCGGTATTCCTCTTAGGAAAACGCATGGTTGTAGACGCTGGTTTTCGCCCGAGGTCTACAATCGAGATTTCGTGAGGATGAGGCACTAGCGATCCTGCAAAACAAAGATGTAGAGTGAGCGGGAGTACTGCCCACCGGTGTGGTGGGTGCCGGGGGCACTCCGACGCCCAAGTCAGTAAATGAACAAAGGCAGTTGTAGATGGAAGGTCAAGGTTAGATGCTACCTTGAACTCCGTTGAATGCCCTGAGGGCGGTAAGTGGCAGGAATGGCGAGCTTGAGGATGTCCCAAAGCTATGGGTAGGAGAGCCAGACGTTGAATATCCTCTTATTGGAAACTCATTTCCTATATATACATGCTTAAGTAACGTGTGCCTTTATTGCCATTTGATTGCTTGTCCGTTGGGTCATGATAACGGTCGACTTCATGAGGGGGGTTTTGTTTGTATTTGCCCGTTGTTGGATGGCAACTGTTGAATTTATGAATGGTGTTTATGAACTTAGGCGTTACGTGGGCCGGCCTCTGGATGGTCCTTCGGTTACGGGTGTTGGTGTTCATCGGGCCTGGGCCGATATTATGTCTTTGGGGTTTGATTAGGAGGTTTCAGGGGTGCGTCCAGTATTGGGTCTGAAGTAAAATGACGAAACTACCCCTGGACCAAATTTGGCCCAAACAGTTTGTCCCCTACTCTCTAAGTCAAGAGTCATTGGCTTGGAGAGTATTTGACGCGCGTGTCGAGACCATAAGATGAAGGTGTACATGAGCGTCGGTGCTGCCTATTGATTGAACCAAACGAATGTCAAGTTATGAACTTGACTCTACATGATCCATCGTGGATGTGTCCAGTCGAATGAGCTAGATGAAGGTCAATATCATGAATTTGACTCTACAAGAGCCATTGGGGAAGTACCCAGTCGGCTGAACCAGATGAAGGTCGAGATATATGCCATACGACATGTGTAATATATGTCTACAACTTGACTCGACAGGAGTCCATGGGAGATCTCCCCGGTCGACTGATCCAGATGAATGTTCATGAGTTATTTCACACGACATTGTCGTATGGACTGTAGGAAGTCCATGTCTTCATTTGACTCGACATGAATCCATGAGGGATGTCCCCGGTCGACTGGACTTGATGGGTCCATGAAGATATAAGTCATACGACATGTGTAATCCATGCCTACAACTTGACTCGACATGATTCAATGAGGGATGTCCCCGGTCGACTGGACTTGATGAGTCCAGGAAGATATAAGTCATACGACATGTGTAATCCATGTCTACAAATTGACTCGAGATGAATCCAAGGGGAATGTCCCCGGTCGACTGGACTTGATGGGTCCAGGAAGATATAAGTCATACGACATGCGTAATCCATGCCTACAACTTGACTCGACATGAGTCAATGGGGGATGTCCCCGGTCGACTGGACTTGATGAGTCTAGGAAGATATAAGTCATACGACATGTGTAATCCATGCCTACAACTTGACTCGACGTGAGTCTAAGGGGGATGTCCCCGGTCGACTGGACTTGATGAGGCCAGGAAGATATAAGTCATACGACATGTGTAATCCATGTCTACAACTTGACTCGATATGAGTCTATGGGGGATGTCCCCGGTCGACTGGACTTGATGAAGCCAGGAAGATAATAGTCATTCGACATGTGTAATCCATGTCTACAAATTGACTCGAGATGAATCCAATGGGAATGTCCCCGGTCGACTGGACTTGATGGGTCCAGGAAGATATAAGTCATACGACATGCGTAATCCATGCCTACAACTTGACTCGACATGAGTCAATGGGGGATGTCCCCGGTCGACTGGACTTGATGGGTCCAGGAAGATATAAGTCATACGACATGTGTAATCCATGCCTACAACTTGACATGAGTCAATGGGGGATGCCCCCGGTCGACTGGACTTGATGAGTCCAGGAAGATATAAGTCATACGATATGTGTATTCCATGTCTACAACTTGACTCGACATGAGCCATGGGTGGTGTCGCTGGTCGACTGGACTCGCTGATGGTACGAGAGCAGTTTCGCTCGACATGTCAGATGAAACGATTGTCCCATGTCGACTGAACCAGACGATGGTTAATGAGGGTCTTCACTCCTCACTCTACGAGACCTGACAATGGTCAGTGAGGGTCTTCATTCCCCATACTACAAGACCTGACAAAGCTCAATGGAACTACTATCGAATGGGCTATCAAGTGGATCTGATGAGAGTCCACGAAGGTCAAGAATCATTCTCATAAGCCTGATGAAGTTCCAAAAGACTACGGTTGAATGGACCTGTCGTATGGATTTGATGAATGTCTAGCAATGTCATTCTTACTCTAATAGACCTAAAGAAGGCATTGGATTCTACAATGAGCTTGATGAGGTCACCACTCCTCACTCTTCTAAGATACTACTACCGTCGAATGGTTTTGACTAATGGACTTGATGAAAGTCTAAGGCATCAATCCTGATTCTACTAGACCTAAGAAAGGTCAGTGGGGTTTCATCCATCACACTACGATACCTGCTAGATATCAATTAGGGTATTTATTCCTCATACTACCATCCTTTCTCTACAAGACCTAACAAAAGTAATTGAGGGTCTAATGTCGAATGGACCTCATGGAGTTCCAAAATAATTTTCACTCTACCTTACGAAGGTTGGTCGATTGAACTTCATGTAGTAACTAATGATCTTTCATTATAGGTATGATAAAAGATTCCTTATGTAGTCTAGATCAACGTAGTATGGACAAGATGAAGCGTGAGTTGCCTCTTTCTGGTTGCTTTTGGTGTCTTCTCTGCAACAGTCGATGTGGGTTTGTTTTTTGTGTATTGCCTTAGGTGCTTCCTTTGCAAATATATATATATATATATTTTGTGACATTGGTTTTGTTGTTGAGATTGTGGCAGTCTTTCGAGTAGAGGTTCTCTCATGTGTGGGCCGTTTTGCTCGTGTACGTGGCAGAACGATGGACCATTTTTCTATGCGTGTGGGCTAGTGGGCCTAGCTGTGTGAATGGGCTGGCTGTGGTCTCTGGATTGTGATTCTTGCAACCACCATTGTCGGGTTCTTGGCCATATCTTGCGCATTGGATCAAGCATATGGGCTTTGTTTCTTGTTGTTGTGCTCAACTGCTGGGCTTTCTTCTTTTCGGCAGCTACGGATATTGCTTGAATGAACAAGATATTTTATCATCCCACATATGTCGAGTGAGACAATTGATCAATGAAAAATGTGTGTTGTGTTTAATGGCACCACTCCTTGCAACCAACGATGTGAGACTCCTGCTCTATTTTTTTTTTTTTTAGCCTGCCGGGTGGGTCTACTTTGTCGAGTGGCATATTCTTTTTATGCCATGATTCTTTTTTTTTTTTTAAAGGAAGCCCATGAGCGAGCCCAAAGCAAAAGAGAAAAGAGAATGTGGAACCAAAGCCCACGTTACATGCGTGAATAGAGAATGCAAAAGGCCTACAGCCCCCTCATGCAAAATGTTGTCCTCGGGAAACTACCTTTCATGCGAGCAAACAAAGCATACTAACTTGACTTCAAAGGTGCTGGTCTCACAAATGACTCTGATTTTGTGACACTAGTGCCAGCTGATAGTAGAGTCTCTTTTAGGACACCTGAATCTTCATTCCCTTCAGCTGCATCCACTTCATCATCAACTGCTAGCATATTCTCCTTTGGGGCACCTGCTAATGGTTCATCTTTAAACAAACGCCACCTTTGTTTTCCAATACTGGTTTTAGTCAGAACTTGTTTAGTAGCTCCACTGTCTCATTTGCCACCACCAACAGTGAAGCCACTTCCGTAACCACTTCCTCAGCTACAACACATTCCACTGCTGCTTCTATTTTCAAGTTTGGATCATCTCCAGCAACCTCAATCTCATCATCGTCAGCTACTTCTGGCACAGAATCAACTGAAGCCAAGAAGAACGAGACGAGCTTTGGTAATTCTACTAGCGAGCTCCTTGGTGCTTCATCTACATTCGCTGGTACAGGAAGCAATACTTTCAGTAGTACATTCGCAACTACAGGCACGGGATGCATCATTTTTGGTGGTACATCTTCGGCAGTTGCAAATACTGGAAGAAGCATTTTTGGATTCGGTGCTGGGGTCTCTACCACAGTTACACCCAGCCAGGGTGTGGCTTCTAATTCTTTTTCTGCTGGTAATGCTGAGGCATCCATCAATGCGACTAGTGTTATGACTACAACAACTTCACCATCTTGGGTTCCAGTCCCCAAGACGTGGTCCACGAACTCTACCATTGTTGAGGCGACCTCTCATTGAGTCGAGGAAAAGACTGTTGTGTTTAAGAAATGTGGGTCGTCTGTTGGGTACGAGCCGGATGTTACGAGCCGTCGAGGTGCCGTGTTGCAAGGTCTGGTGACGGCTGGTGGGCTCTACAAGGTTGGTGGGAACACCTTGGGGAATCGCTGGTACGACACTCCATCCATCTTAGGTCTCTCTTGCTCCTCCGTATATGTCGTCTGAAGAATATGTAACTCTTCATATGTAGTGGGAGGTTGACAATGTGCTTTTTGGTGGTGTAGACTGGAAGTAAAATTTGGATGTGTCTAGCCTGGTTTTTTATTAACTGGATATATCAAATCGTGGGCATAGGACATGCTTCATGTCGTCAGGTATTACTCAGTCGGAAAGAGGAAAGAGGAAGTATGTTGGGAGGCTTTTTTTTTTGTTTTGTTTCTTAGCAAGTGCAGGCTAAGTTATGGGCTGCAAATTGGCAGGATGGGCTTTGTAAGTTAGGCTTTTGGGGCTTCGTTTATGCTTGGTTTGTAATTGCTAAAATTCTTGGAGCTCATGCTTCCTTAATGATCAACGAGTGTAGACTGGACATGCCTCACGCACATGCAAAATTTGGTCACATGCTTTCTTCCTACTATCTTTCATGTGAATGATGCCAATCGGCTCAGGCAGTGTGCCACATGATTCAAGGTAATACATGTTCGTTGTCTTTCATATCACCAAGAAGAGTTGGGAATCCTCTTAACGTCGACTGATGAAGATGACATTTTTTTTTAATGTAGGCTAGAAGAGACGCCAAGCCTTTCATGTAGTCTGAAGGAGATACAATCCCCTTACGTGGTTTGAAGGAAATGACATTCTATCTATGTCATCCAGGGTAGATGGTAACCGCCCCAATTAGTCTCCAATAGATGTCAATTAAATAGGGTACTTTTTTGGCTGATTAGGTATGCTGGGGATTATGAGGGTACTCTCATGTCGACTGGGGGAAATGTGTAGGATGGTTCAAATGATGGTCCATATACGTCGACTGGAGCAAATGGACTTCTCATTAAGAGTGGAATAAATGGGGCAGATGACAATCCTAATGTATGTAATTGCTCTTGGAGGATGGCTAATTAAGTAACCATGAGATATGGTATTTGCTTAGGGTGTGACGCAATACAAATATGGATGTTTGGAAGGATCGTAGATGGAGAGATCTTTGCACGCTATGAATCGCCAGGGCCCCACGGTGGGCGCCAAATTGTAGACGCTGGTTTTCGCCCGAGGTCTACAATCGAGATTTCGTGAGGATGAGGCACTAGTGATCCTGCAAAACAAAGATGTAGAGTGAGCATGAGTACTGCCCACCGGTGTGGTGGGTGCCGGGGGCACTCCGACGCCCAAGTCAGTAAATGAACAAAGGCAGTTGTAGATGGAAGGTCAATGTTATATGCTACCTTGAACTCCGTTGAATGCCCTGAGGGCGGTAAGTGGCAGGAATGGCGAGCTTGAGGATGTCCCAAAGCTATGGGTAGGAGAGCCAGACATTGAATATCCTCCTATTGGAAACTCATTTCCTATATATACATGCTTAAGTAACGTGTGCCTTTATTGCCATTTGATTGCTTGTCCGTTGGGTCATGATAACGGTCGACTTCATGAGGGGGGTTTTGTTTGTATTTGCCCGTTGTTGGATGGCAACTGTTGAATTTATGAATGGTGTTTATGAACTTAGGCGTTACGTGGGCCGGCCTCTGGATGGTCCTTCGGTTACGGGTGTTGGTGTTCATCGGGCCTGGGCCGACATTATGTCTTTGGGGTTTGATTAGGAGGTTTCAGGGGTGCGTCCAGTATTGGGTCTGAAGTAAAATGACGAAACTACCCCTGGACCAAATTTGGCCCAAACAATGGTGAGTAACAATTACATTGTTCTCTAGTGAGTTGTATAAGTACCATACTTTGGTTTCCTTAGGATAACCAATTACATTAGGCACTTATCCAATTTGGGTTCTAGTTTGGTATCATCCAAACATATGTCTAGCATTCCCAAATCATCAGGAGTGAGAATGCCCAGTTTCTTTCATGTTCATATCTAATATGAAATCTGTCAAATAGATTTTTATGAAACCTTATTCAAAATAAGTATTGCACTGTTAATGCTTATCCCTTTTGAAGGAAAATGGTAGCTCAGAGCGACTCATGATTAACCTTATCATGTCAATCATGTCCAACAAAATTGGATTTCTCCGTTCGGACATACCCTCAAATTGACGTGTTCCGGGAGGAGTCCTCATTGAAAGAATACTATACTCTTTCAAGTATATGAGAAACTTATTGCTTAAGTATTTTCATCATGGTTAAACCGTGATGTTTTAATACTTTAGCCGATCTGTTCGTCTATTTTGTGTCGAAACTCTAAAAGTTTCTGATTTGTGTTCTTCAAAAGAAACACAACCATATTGCGATGCCACATTGTAAAGGTCACGAAATATTCATATCCACCTCTATCCTAGCTAGACATGGGCCCACTTACGTCACTATGAACAAGGGTTAATAGATCGGTGGCACTTATACTTTTACCAAGTAAAGGTGTTTTAGGCACTTTGTCCAATAAACTAGATTCGTAGACTTCATTTGAATGGAATCAAATCCGTCCTAGTATCCACTCTTCAAAAGTGTGGATTTACAAGTCTTGTTTAATTGTGTCCCAGACAACAATGCCACAAATAAGTCTCATCTGATCAAATCAGTTTGAGCTATTTGTTTGTCATGTTATATGTTTGAGATTTATTTATATTCAAAATATAAATACTGTTATTCATATATAATGTGTTTATCTCAATATCATCTTTATAAAATAAAACACTTTAGTGTTCTAGAATATAAAGGTATACTGGCAACGGGTTGTACTCGATATAGAGATAATATTTCTAGTCAAACTAGTTACATTATAACAGTTTCCTAATTTAAGTACACACCCGAAGGGTAGTTCCTAAACTTAGGTATCTATGGTAAAACAGCGACTTTCGTCCCGTTTCCGATTCGCAGATTAATCTCAATTGAAGTCAGTATCCTGCTCATAGCATATTTTGCACATCAATGCATATTTATGTATCACACTTAGTATTTAAAATCCAATTTTAATACTAGTAGTGTACACTTTTATGACAAACATATTTGAAGTTAGAGCCTTGCTCGTCTTCAATTCCTTTATGTCTGCTTTTTCCATACGGCAATCACGCTTCAATGACTCCGTTTGCCACAATTTAGACAGAAATTTTGGGATATGTCATTTATCTTCCTAGAAGATTATAATGATTTTGCCTTTGCCCATTTCAACTTTCCAGAAGCCTTTGGCCAAGCCTTGGGTTTCTAGAATATGGAAGTAAGATGCGCCTTGCGC
Organism: Zanthoxylum bungeanum; assembly: GCA_019454045.1. Taxonomy (NCBI): domain Eukaryota; kingdom Viridiplantae; phylum Streptophyta; class Magnoliopsida; order Sapindales; family Rutaceae; genus Zanthoxylum; species Zanthoxylum bungeanum. The sequence goes on along the minus strand of SKCR01043422.1, from coordinate 15,275 downwards.
TCTTGCCCTATTGCAAACTTTGGCTTTGGCTCCTTGAGCATAGCCATTAACTCTCCAAGAGTTAATTATTACAATTTAATACTTCTAAGATCTAAGAATAAATCTATGAAGATCCTTTAATTTTTTCATCATACTTTAAGGATCTAATCCTTAGTTCTGATTAAGAAAATAAGGAGTCCTTTTGACAAGTATAATGGATTAAGCACTAAAGTTATCATCACATGAATCTTCCAAAGATCATGCTCTACTATTTACTTAACTCCGGGCTTAGGCCTAATATGTTATTTTATCAAATAAAGTAACTTATTAGTTTCCAGGACCATCCTGAAATTTTATTCCCAATTTGAAAATTAAAGTCGTTTAAACACATTTTCCCTAGGATTATGTTTTAAACACTAATCTTTCAGTTTAATCTTGATTCTAATAGTCCAACTATTAAATCAACGATTTCGGGTACAATCTAATGTAATGATTACTATAGTCTAACTATATAACTAATTAAAATTTTATTGGTTTAAATCAAATATATATTGATTACTATAATCCAATTATATAATCAACTATAAATGATCGGTAAAATACAATATATTGATTACTATAATCCAATTATATAATCAACTATGAATGAAAGGTAAAGTTCAAATATATTGATTACTATAATCCAATTATATAATCAACTATAAATGAAGTAGTTTGAATACAGTCCAACTGTTTAATTAAAATAACTATTAACATTTAATTTATTTGATGATATTTGATTGAGTGCATATGACAAGTAATTAAACGAATATTGTAAATTTAATACATGTCTCCCACTATTTTTCAGCGAGCCTCTAACCCTCTGTGGAGTATTTGGGAAACCTAGTTTCCTAGTGGGCTAGAATCCCATTAAATAACACACAATCTTGACTTTGGCCATCAAATTGTATGATACTTAACTAGGTAGATCTCTAAGATCAATTGGATCTCATCCAATTCCTAGATCCAGTAGGTGGACATCCAAGTCCGAAACATATATCTTATATATGTCAATATATCCAATATATTCCCTAACATTTTTCCTCTGAATCAACTAAGCTTGGCTTTGGCACAACAAACTTAATAATCCCAGTTAAGCGGAACCCATTGACATGGAAAGCTTCGTAATCAATGTCGATGGACAAGAAATGATCTTGACTTTGGCCAACAAATCACGACTTGGACAAGACACCGATATGGAACAAAAATCTCATGATTCAAACACATCCGCAATTGACAAAGGTCTTGACTTTGGCCAACAAACCAATGCCAACTTTGGATCTTGAGTAAGAATCACTCAACGGAATGAAAAACGCTTAATATGTTGTGAGGGTTTTTCGCGTGCAAATTGGCAATCAATTTATTATCTTTGTTAAGGTCTCATCATCATACACCCTTAAACATGCATTCTAAATACATAATAAAGCGCGTATAAATAAATAAATTAATAATGATATACGGATGGATATGTCACAAATTGTTCTTAGAACAAATCACTCCATTTCCTCTCCCCGGTAAGAACTATTCTAATTTCTACCCAATTACAAAATACAATAAAGAAACCTCATTTACATTGATGAGAATAGGTGAGAAGAGAAATACAATGAGAAATGAGATAAAAGGCTGGACACGCAGGTCCAATTTAATAAATTCTAAATTTATTACAACAATTTCCAAAATTGCCCTCACCCTTCTAATATCCATCTGATATACATTATTCATACAATACATTCATGTATTCATACAAATCATATTATTCAATCAATCTAATCCAATTAATTAATCTTTGAATTAATGACTATCCAATGTTCAAACAACGATTTGATTTGCGTGAGTCAAACTCGTTTAAGAATAAATACTCAAAGTAAGCATTCTTGAATTATATTGAACTACAACTTTAAATCCAATTTATTTGTATTCAATACTAATTCCAAATTTAATTCCAAATTAAATATTTACATTTACTTATAAGTCTTAAAGACTTGGATTCCAAATCCAATCTTAATGGGTCTCAAAGGCCCAATAACATCCAATGTCATTTTAATTAAAGTCCATTGGGCTTTTAATTGATTCTTAAGGCATGGGCTTTGGCCATAATGGATCAAACCCAAAATGACAAGGCCCAATAGGAATCACCCTATTGCCAACAAATCAATTTAGGCCCATTAGGCCTAATCAAATTCTTTAAAGGGCCAAGTGATGTATTTGGAGTTTATGGAATTGGTTTTGGGCCCAATTGGATCCAATCCAAAAGTCCAAAACCAAACTTAGTCAAACCAAGCCCATTAAGCCCAAATACACACTTTTAGCCCAATTCATAATTAAAGGCTTATTAACATAATTATAATATTCCAAATATCACAATTACTTTAATTAAAGTGTATTATCCATGATTAATTAATTAAACTCAATATTTCCAAAATACAATTAACTTATTTAATCATGCTTAATCCATCAATTCATGTTCAACACAAATTGAATCCAAAATTCATCATTTCATGCTCAACATGCTCTTTGATTTTAACATGAACTTTATTGACTTTGATTCTAATCCAATCAAACCAACAATCAACATTTAAACATGCATTTAAACACATCATTTCATGTTACAAAAAATTAAAAAAACTGCAGTCCAAGACAGTGTATATTCGGCCAAGGGAGCAAATTTTTAATTTTTGATTCATTCAATTTATTTCAAATCTAATCATGCATAACTCTAAGTTATCATATTCTAAGCATGCTCAAAGCGTCAATTTGAAAGAATCATGTTCAAAACATAAAAGCCCTAAAATTTTAGTCTCATGAACCCTAAAATTTTCATGCTTAAAATTGGCTCTTGATACCATTGTTAGTTCTCCTAGAACATGCCAAGGATCTAATAAGCAAGAAAAGGTGTTCATAAATTCATTATAAGTTGCGGAATTACTTACATTGAATGGATTTGAGCTTTTAAAATTTTGAGAAGAAGATCTCCAAGATGCTTCCTTTGTTGATTCCAAGCTTTGAGTTGGTTTCCCTATCACCTTAGTTGATTCCATGAAGTGCTAGCTTACTTGATTTTGCCACAAAATCAAATAGAGGGAGGAGGACATCCACGCCCATAGAGGAGAGGATATTAGGGTTTCATTTTGTTTCAAGTGTTGTGTTGGAAGTGAAGAGAGAGAGAAGGCTTTTGGTAAAATCCCTTTTACCTTTTTCACCTAAACTAGGTGGTTGGGTAAATGGTTTTACCAAAAACATTACAAGGTGGTTGGATGGTTGGTGGCTTGGCATAAATGCCAACTACCCTCCCAACTACCACATTTGAATTCAAAATTCAAATGTCTCTAAGAACATTTGTCGCGACTCGGTTCCGTTTAATCCGATTAAACGAATTTTCGTCGCTAAATAATTAAATCTAATTTAATTAAATAACGATGCCTCACAAATATATTACGAACGTCATCTACGAATTAATTCTAAATTAACTCGTTCGTTCGTATTAAAGTCCGACTTTAATTTCGTTAAGAAATCCAATTCATATTAATATATCTGATATATTAATTTTAGCTCATACGAATAAATTAAATAGAAAAATTAAATTTAACTATTAAATTTATTTTACCGATTAATCCCAAATTAATCGTGTTCTCTCTCTTCCGAACACATTTAATCCCAGATTAAATAATACCTCAATTAATCCCAGATTAATTTTCTCTATCTTAATTAATCTCAGATTAATTCTCTCTCTAAATTAATCCTAGATTAATTCTAATTCGAGTCAACTGTCATTGGTGAATCTTGGGAAGCGACCCAAGAGATCCCTGGATATGTTGGCAGTAAATCCGGTTATCAGACTATCCGATAAAGTGAGTACCTCGTACTACGTGCTTACCGATTTACAAGACATGGTTGGCTTCTAGCAAAGCACCGTGCCTACCCAATTCTCCAGAAATATTCTTACTGGAATATATAATTTATGTCAGGCGTAGTATACGTAGTATTGCGTATTGCGATCCAGTATCGAATGTCACGTGCTAGGCCTGGGGCTGGAACTGTGTCTGCCCCGTACGAAGCACATGTCAGATGTCTGGTAACTAGTCTCTATAATCGGATATACATGACATAGTCATAATATCCCGATGACTGCAGTACTTAAGAGCACTAGTACCGTATCCTACGTGACATCATCTCCACTATGACTGGAGTGATACTTTCGTCTTGACATCACACTCAATACACTATGATTCTCAATATACCCAGCAGAGGCGTACACAGAATCGGTTAAAGCCCTGGACGACCAAAACTAAAGCACATCGATTGTCGCAAGTATTAGCGATGCAAGTCTCAGGTTAAGACCAAATACACATACCCTGATATCGGACTTCCATAGACACATAGTCATACTACCAATGGAATTCCGAGGGGTCTATCCAGAGCGAAGCTGTTTCCCTACCATCGGTAAACACAACCTCATATCACACTTGCATAAGTATCCAATACTTAAATATATGATAACTATGTTGTTGTGCTCCCACAACGCGCATAAGTGTGATACTAGTCTATTCCGCATTATCGATATCCAGTCTCGATAATACTACGACTATGGATATTTAATGATTAATCATTCGTGAACTGATACTGTCTCATATCATCTCAATACATGAACTAATCATAAGGACCTCCTATCATTTATACATATAGGTGATCTAATCACAAATGATAAGAGAGCAATCTCCTTTGTCACATGGTTAATTTATACAACAACACCATGATTTGTATAAATAGTGACACTATGGGTCATAACTGTCCAACACAATTAACACAAATGATGAAAAAAAAACTTCAATTATATGAAATATAATTAATTGGAAACATAAATAAATAATGTCAATAAAATAAGAAATTACCTTATTTTTTCCAATATAAACTTTAATTGCTTCCAATTATTCTTCAACTTTCTATAATTTTGGTGAATTGAGCAATCTCTAATAAATCCTTAATTTTGTTCTCTCTGAAGCACAAAACCCTTGGCGAAAACTCCAAGCCTTCAAATTCTTCAAATGACTAAATTTTGCTTATAATAGGGGAGGGACATTTTGACAAGATTAAAACACACAAGGTTATTATTTAATCATGTATAAAACTTATCATATAAGCTTTCTAAAGAATATTCTTAATAAATAATTAATTTAAATTAATTAACTTTCAATTATTTAAATAATTATTTATTGACATGTGTCAAAATTTAATTGGATCCAATGTGTATATTTAATCAAATTATGTATCATATACATATTAGATATAAAAAGACTCCGACATGTATAAAATTATGAATAATCCACATATTATTCGTAATTAATTGTCATAATGCTCTACCAGTATACTTTATTGGAGATCATAAATTATAATTATTGGATAAAAGTTTGTATTGAATTAACTATTTATTACTATTAATATACTGTAACACATTATAAAAAATGTAACACAATTAATTAATTTTAAATACTGGATCCAAACTTCAAAACTAATTACTCTCTTCCGAGTAATAGTACTAAACCTATATTGTCAAACATTTGAAATGTTCAAATGCACTTAGCTTCCTTAATTATATATAAGAAAATATTATTATATTTGTCAACATCATGATATTACTTAATTAACGATGAGTAATAAAAATTGATGTTAATTTCCTATTGATCTCTATCAGCTAGCGATCATAAACGTCCTCAGAAATGGATTCTAAAACGGGGCTCCATTGTTGCCTATGCTTCCCAAACCGGTAACCGGAAACACCCGTAATTACATAATCATCATTCACAGCCGGTAACACTTTGGCGCCTGCACTTTTCCTCCTCTTCTTCAAAGACTTTTTATTCTCATGACCACAAGCAGCCTCTATCATGGCAGTCTCTTCTTTTGTAACCTTCCCGTTGACCCTACTGACACGAACTAACAAGTAAACCTTACCCGCCAAAAGTTCATCATCAGCTCGTAGGGCAAATATGCGTTGACTTCTTTGAACAGGAGACACCACGTGGCCAGGTTCTTCAAGCATGACCTCCGCAGCTTTAATAGGAAGCTTGACCTGTCTCAGGTTTCCCTTACCATCGATGAGTTTTGCTTTAGGGCTTGAGTGAATAACAAAGCAACTCGATGCGTGGTTCCCCATTTTGATATATGAAATAACTTTGCTTTGTTATTGTAATAATGGAATGTTACTTGAGAGAGTGTGTGTGTGTATGAGGTGTCTCTCTATATATATATATAATATATATAGTAATAGAGACACGTGGCTTGGGAGGAGAAAGGGTCAAAGAAACAAGACTACGAGTATTGAGAGTGTGAAAAGGAAATTGTGGATGACTTGTACGTAAATGATAAGTTCAGTTTGGAGAATGGAGATAGTGTTGAAAACGCGGATCTTTTGTTTGATTACAAAAAAATAAATGTCATCAATAATTGGTGGTTTATAAAGAAGGGTGTTGAGGGTGGTTTTCAGTGGTATAATAGGTTTTACACTTGGCAGATAAAGCTCAAGATCTTCATGAGGATGAGAGGTCAGACAGAGGGGCCCGAACCCGAGGTGCAGAGAAGCAACCCGGGGCAGAACTACATGATAGGTTGGGAAACCGACCGGACATGATAAGAAAGTATCAGTCTCGACAGTACTGGAACGTTTGTGAAGATTGACCTGATGTGGTCAGGTCCGACCTAACATCGGACTCTCAGAGTAGTCTTGGCATCGGACTCGACATTCAGAGCCTCGTGTCAGCCTCTAAAACCAGAATCGACTCAGCAGACCAGACCCGGTCGAGGAAATGAAAGGAAGTTAGACCAAACACCGTGAGTCTCGGCGCACCGACCAGACCTGTTAGTAGATGCAATGAAGGTTGTTACATGTTCCGACGGACCGACCCGAAGATATTGGTCGATGTTGCAACATTGTATTCTTAGATGAGCGATGTAAGCCCTAAACGGAAGTTTTGGCTTCCCAGGCATTGATGAGAATGGAAGTAGGCCAGCGGCTGATGGGACGAAACAAGACTACAAGTTTATCTACTAATACACGTTATCGCGTGGATACAGGCTGCTGACACTGTGGCATAACGTGTAACAGTTACCAAAAATAGCATGATTTGATGAGATTTGAGTAGTTGAGAGCAACTGCGTCAGGTGGCAGGTCGTAGATGTGTCAGGCGACTGGGCTATTATCCGTAGGGTAATTGGGGAAGAGAGCCTACACGACGATAGCAAGTTCACGTGGCTGATGTCATAAAATTGATGTAACGGTGTAATTAGATTTAGTATATAAAGGGGTTGAGAGTTCATTATTAGGGATTGGGCAGTTTTATTAAAAAATACTTGTAACTTGTAATAGAGAGAAAAAACCCAGAGTTAGAGAAACAAAAGAGGTTGGTCAGACCCGAGCCAGTAATAAAAGCTTTCTTTTTCTTTGTGTTTGTGGATGTAGGTTGGATCCATTCCACTGAGCCACGTTAAATCCTTTGTTTATCTGTGTGTATTTTATTTTTTTTGCCAAGTTTGCATTTGGTTCCCGACAAACCAAATAAATTCACAGTTGAAGGAGGTTTGTTCGAGGAGTGGTTTTTCCCGAATTACCTGCTTAAGCCCGAAGTGGTTGTTTGGCGGCAGGAATTCCAATGATTCCAAAAAAAAAAATTATGTAAATTTATTTTTATTTTTGTTAAAAAATTATTATTATGAGGTTTTTTAATATATTTGATTGGGTTAAAAACTAAAAAAATTTAATTTGTATAAAATTTAATTTTTGTAAAAAAAATTCATAATTAATAATCGTAATTTTTAATTATTAACCAAACACTTCAAACTTTGTTTTGGTAAAAACATAATTTTATCATCTCACTGTAGGTCAAATCATAATACCAAACAGAGCCATAACCTTCGGCTTGCTCTTTGTTTTGGGAAAATATAAGGTACTCTGAAATGGATCGGGTTTGGAAAAGTTCAACTACAACCAAAGTATTGTGACAATTATACTATCCAATCGAAAATTTATACTATCCAACGTTGATATTACATCACTCATATGACAATTCAATAAAATATATTATCATGGGTATTAAAATAATAATAAATAAATAAATAAATGATAATGATATTTAATATAACTTATAATTATTAATAGGTGATATTAAATTATATAAATAAAACAGTGACACTCAAGAATTAGTCATGTGTGTTGGGCCTATTGCTGCTGAGGTTGTGTTTTTGCAGTGTAGTGAGTGATAGTGATACGGGGGGAATTTCCAAGTTTGGCCTTTGAAGTGGTTAAAGGGTGGAGAGAAATTGGCCAAGTCTTAGTCACGACGAGGAGCTTCGAAGAAACATCATTGCCGAAAATGTCCACTCGGCCGACCTCTGGCTCTGATGGGATTTGCTCCACTAAGAATTTGTCTCGTGTTTATTAAAATATAATGGGAAATGAAAAATGACTTTCGTCCTGTTAATCAATTATTGGTACCAAAATAGCATGAAGCCGTAAAATCTACTGCAGTGTGTGTGAACTTCTTAAAGATGATGATCCAATCTTCAAAGTTTAATTGGAAATTGATGATAAATCGCATCAAGAATTATTTGAATAATTTGTGATTAATAAAAAATTAATCAGAGATTAATCGAAAATTAATTGGAGGGTTAATTGAGAAGAATATAGTTAATATTTTACATGAATGATGATTTTAAAAAAATTAATTAAAAATTCATTTCTCAAGTCTCTCCAAAATATCAATAAAAATAATTCATTATAATGAAAAAATGCTAACAAATCTAAGAATTTTTAGTCAAGTCACTATAAATAGAGATTATTTTGATACAAATGGAAAATTTTATTTAAGAAAATTTAATGTATTAAAGATATTAGCAGTAATATTCGGTAATAATTTATTTAAATCGAAATATATTTTCATTATTTATAACGGAATCTTTTTCCTTTTTTCACACAAAATCATCAATCAAAATCCAATTTATTTTTTTTAAAAAAATAAAATAAAATTGAGCGATTTTTAGGAAATCAAAAATTGAAAATCAACAAATTAAGCGGTCAAAATCTCTCAAATTTCGACGTCAAATTAAATTGATCAAATTCAACTGGATTGAATTATTAGAATAACGATCTGTGATTAAACACAAATTAAATTAAATAGTATAGGAGCAGCACCCTCTCATTGGTACGGTTGGCAAATGAGCCGAACTTTGAAAAGTTTATTTTTAAATTCAACTGTTATTTATTAATATTTTCAAGATATTGTAAAAATCTAGTTTATTAAACTTTAAAATGATGCTCTTATTATATTTTTAGACCCGAATTTAAATAAAAAATACTTAAAATATGATTGTGTTTTTCAAAATTTGACTATTTCGCTAACCCTATGTACTCATGGGTACTTCCACCACACATGAAAATAGTTTTTTTTTTTGTCTTTTTTTTTTTTTTTTTTGTTTTTTTGTTTTTTAATGGTGGATGAGTGGCTTAAAAAGTTTTGATAGCATAACTCGTGCAAGATTCAATAATGAAACCATACAAAAAGCAAAATGCATTTACATACACTTGGTTATCGACTCAGAAATCAGAATATTTATAATGGGTTGTTGCCAACTTTCTGCGGCAAACGCCACTATATTTTTTTCTAGAAATTAAAACACAGTGATTGATAATGCACTGAGCAAATTCTCCACCACTCTGTTACAAATCCATACCCTAAAATTCATTTTTAAATAAATTTATAAAATATTAATCAATTTCATATTTAAATCAATATGAGGTCAATGAATCATAATATTTCATCAAATTCCGTAGTTCCAATGCTCACACATTTTTTTTTTTTTTTTTTGCATTAGTCCGTCCATCTAGTCCTAACCGAACACTACAATACCGACATCAACCCTTACGCCATTCAATTACAACTCAGAAAAATGATGTTGACTCCAATACTATTTATTATAAATTTATGGATATAACACATTTTTAAAAACCGATTTATAAAGAGAGAACTTATGAACTCATAAAACACTAGGGATGATGACAAATGGCATCTGCTAATCAGCTAATCACATAATCTGCATACACATAATGGAACTTTTTGGGAGGCACCAGCAGGCAATAAGAGAAAAGTCATTAGAGATGAAGAGAAATGAAACATGATTTGACCATTGAATCTAAAAATACACCATACGATGCCTTCGTTTGTAACAAAATAATAACAAACATAACATAAATTCTAATTTCTGCTCTACAGCAGGCATATGACAATAGATGACAAGTAAATTCGACAAACTACGATACCAGATAATAAACTGCTACGGTGCTACCACAAGTAAATTTTACAGAGCAGCAACATTACTACCTCCTTCCACACACACTCGAAAGTCGAAACACAGAACATCCAGTTCAAATCCCACAAACAGGATAAGATCAAACAAGGAGATGATGGATATAATTTTTTTTTTTTTTTTGGTGAAACAGGGTGTAGTGGGCATGGTTGAAAGTTTGAAATCTGCTTTACTTCTAAGACACTTCCTGAGCATTGCCCTATTTGATGTATTGTGAAAGCCATTTGAAGCCATCACCATATCCCATTTTACGAACTATGCTGCACATAAACACCTCGAGTGGACGGACATTTGAGTCTGCCAGATTAACCTGCCCCTTCCCAGTGGTGAAATTTGTTAGGCCAAGGTGGTAACGCAACTCATCCTCAGAAGCAGCATATGGGATGTCGATCTTGTTTCCTAACACCAGAAAAGGAACATTGGCCAATGCTTCGTCAGAAAGGAGAGCATCCAGTTCTTTCTTTGATTCTGCAAACCTCTCTTTGTCATAAGCGTCCACTAGGTATATCACAGCATCCACCTATAACACATTGCAAACCAAAAATTAGAAGTATTTTGCCTGCAGAGATGTGAAAGCCGAATACATCATGAGTAACCACATAAAGATCAGCATTTAAAACTTCAAACCACACAGCCATCTGAAAGCATAAAAAAAACAAAATCATGTGTAAATTTCAGCTCATTCAAACATCAGATACCTGTGCAGTACCTTCAGCCATCAAGGCCTACCTAGCAGTTTTATGAGACTGGAAATATCCTCCATACATTTCATCTCAGTCAAACATGAACTAAATTTATCCACCATAGACTCGTTGTATCAACATGACTTTAGACAGGAAATGAACAATAACTGTCTTCAAATACGACAAGAACAATAACCGGCTAAGTTTCTCCGAAACTTTCATAGCATGGCCAGATGGCCAATGGCATATACATGGAAGATGCACTTTGTTAGAATACCAAACCTCCTCCATAGAGGTAAGAAACAATAACACAAATGATGAGCTCCTGAAGCAATTCTATGCGATATAAAAGGGCAATTTGTCTCCAATAATATAGATTGGGCAATAAGAAAGAAGTTGAATGACATATGAAAGATGCAGGCTTCCATTTTCAGGAAAAAAAAAATGGCATGATAACTACACTTAAAATAACTGGAAGAAAGCAAAGGGTAAAGTAAAGATTTATTCATATGGAAGATAGTAGAGAGGCCAAGGTTATGGGCAGCCCATGCTCTTTATGTGGCTTAGCTCCATTAAGAGGCAATGAAGCAAGGCAATCCACACTATGAGGTAGAAAAGGCCATGTAAGCCTTGCCCCAATTCTATAACACCACATGCAGATAGCTAGCCATTGGCATTTACAAATAAATTGTCATGCCAAAAGTCAATATTTAAGGTCTATTTCTAAAAAATTTTACAGGAAAACTTATGATTTAAACATTAATGAGAAAATTTAAAATGAAAGACACATCCAAGTGTGGATCACATGACAACATAACAATACAACAGAGAATGAAAACTATTTAAAGTCCTAGATCAACCATGAAACAACATCATGAATAAATAAACAAACAGATGAGTTCTATAACAAATTGAGATAATTAAAAAAGTATACTTATACAAGCAAATACGGCTACTCTTAGAAATAAACAGGTTGATTTAAACTCATCACAACACGTAAAGTGCAGAACCTGTTTACAGTTGACATAAGACGGGCATACTTTTATTGTCAAAAGAAACAGATTAAACATAGCATACACACACTAAACCACTGAATACAATCAACAATAACTTAAAAACAATCAGCAGCGACACGATTACAATGGCAATAAAATACATTTTTTTTATTACACTATGAATGACTAAATGTGCACCCATAAAGAATTGAACGTATTAACAATTAATCCGATTGGCCTACAATGACCCGAATAGCTAATAGTGACTGGCAAGCCAGAGTTTTGCAACATATACAACATAAATAACCTAAAACAAAACTAACATGAAATTCAAATACAACTCACCTTTGTATAGTAATCCTTCCAGACTCTCCTAGCAATCTGATGACCTCCCAAATCAAATGCCTTGAACTTAATTTTCCCAATACTAAGCTCTTCCGATGTGGGATACTGAGTTGGCTGATGTTGGACCAATCTCTGAAATTAATTCGAGAATGAGTATTGCAACATTAAAGAAAACAGTTACTTTTCCTGGAAAGAGAGTTACTTTAAGAATCCAATTCTTCCATTACACGTAATTACTGAGATTGCGTTCTCCCTCAATTGTTTTCACGGGAACCAATCAGAGCCCAAAACAGGAATATGTCACTTTCAATTCAGGAAAATGAAAAATTCAAATCAATCAACGAAATAAGAAGCTAATCCCAAAAAAGTTAAAACGATTCAATATACAATTGAATTAAGAGGCAATAAATTTCTGACTGTCGAAATCAAGATCCGAGTTCCTACTTCAGTCACCGACAAATTCTCAGCAAATAAAAATTAACTTGATTAAGAAACAAGATCTAGAATAAACAAAAATCATAAATAAACATTAAAAAGGTAAAGCAAATGAACCTCATCTTTCAACATGTGAAGCAAAGTGGTTTTTCCAGCATTATCAAGCCCTAAAAACAAGATCTTGGCCTCTTTTTGCCAAAGACCGAGGGAGGACAGCACGCCGTAGAACCAGTCGAGAAGAAACATGGCTTTATCGGGAGACGAAAATTGAAACGACGACGGATCGAGATTGAATTTACGACGATCTAAAGGCTGTGAGCGAGTCAGATCGCCCAATTCAAGGCCTTCGTTTGGATTTTAATATTTTGACCCTAAGCTGAGCAAGTTAAGTGGAGACAAGGGGAACAGCCAGGTTTGTGGGTAAATTGACATTTTCATGACGTGGATCTCGCTTGCCCCTTGGGCCCTCCTTTTTATCAAGTGCAGCAAAACGTTGTCGTTTTATGTTGAAGCATTCATAATGTAACGCTACCCATCAATACTCGACTTTTGTCTTTCGTTTTTATTATTTTCTTGTTTTACATAAATGAATGAAAAACGAGTTATTTGATTCTCAGTGGCAGAGTAGCAGCCGCTAAGAGGTCGTCTATTCAGTAGCAGAGGAATAAACTTATTTGATTGGTTTATAAGATAGTGGGAACAATGATTAAGGGTTGTAATGATAATTTAGTGACATGAGTTGATGTCGGTGTCGATTATAACAATACATTTATGAGCTTATATAAAGGGGTATAAGTCACATTATAAAGAGTTATAATTTTTCACATTTTACAACACTTGTAAGTTGATAGCAAAGTTTATAAAGCGAACTAAGTAATAGGGAGAAAAAGGGAATCGTAACCCAACCTTATGGTAAACCCAATGGGTTATTTGTTGTGTTCTAAGTATAATTCATTTGTTAGGCGCTCGAGTCGGTATTCACTTGAGATTAATAAAAGCAAACCCCTCCGTAGACGTAGGTTGTAGTCACTCTCCGTTGAACCACGTAAATTCTTGCTTTTATAATAGTTTTATCTTTTATTAAGTTTTTGGGGTTCATGCTAACCAAATAAATTCATAATTTGGGAATGTTTGTTCGAGAGATAAATTTCCAATATTATCCTTAGAATTAAAATTTAAAAACAACAGTCAACCCAAAGCTACTACAACTTTGTGCACTTTCTTCTTCATGTTCAGTACTGCTTCCATTGCTAATCGACTTCGTTTAATTTATATGGCTCTTGAGAAACTTTATGGTCTTAAAGTACAGATAAATGAATATATATATATATATATGAGCTCATAACTTTGTATCATTGATCTTTCTGATGTGACTCTTTGATCACTTTAGAATGTGTTTGAGGAAAAACTGAAACATTTTCTATTACTTACAAGAATTGAATACAAGTAAGTGTTTAAACTTACAAAATGAAAAATCTCACTACACTCTCTCTTTACACACACTTTGAGATGCCTAAACTCACTGGAAAATCTTGTATTTATAGTACAAATTTTGGCTCAAAGACTGCCACCAATCACTCCCTGATTTTATGTCACCAATTGCTACTAATTTTATGGCCACCAAATCACCAAAAGTTAGCATGTCTTCTTCCTCCAAATTTCAACTCCACCTAAAGTTGGCATGGAGTTTTCTCATGATTGCATGGCAGCTTGTTGATTGTTGATGCTTGCTGGAAAGATGCATGGCTCATGCATTTTGGTTCTCACACTCTCTATAATTTAGTTGAAAAATCGTAGAATTCAAATTAAGATTTAAAAAAATACGAGAATCATTAAAAAAAAGTTTGTCGAGATTCTTCTAAAAACTATAATACTTTCTTTGATTTTCGATCAATTATAAGAGTTGATAACAAAAGTAGTAATAGAACAATCAGGATAATCTGAGCCAGGTAACCGAGGTTCACTTAGAACGTGATAAAGATATTATTGCTAGCTTTTCCATTGAATATTAAAAATATCCATTCCAAAAAGTCTCCTCCAAACTCCTATTATTGATCTTAAAAAAAAAAAAAAAACCATCTCTTGAACCCCCAATCATTATAGAAGACGTGAGTTCAAGCCTCACCTAATTAAGTTTTATTATCTCAAAAAATTATTGATATAGGAATAGACCTCTCTTTAGACGTGTTGATGGTGGTTTTTCACCTCCAAGAAGTCAGCATCCCGAGGAAGGGCAAGAAAAGAATTTTCGCTTACAATGATGATTTTTGTAATTAACAGAGAAAAAACACAAGGTCCTCGTCAGGGCGAGATCAGGCATAAGGGCACGAGCATGAGGTGCAAAATCAATCTGACCAGAGGAGGTCATGTGCATCATCTATAAAGTTGTGATGTGACTATAGCAACTTGCAAGGTGATCCTCTGACATGTACTACCTTTACAAGTT
>SKCR01043421.1:0-48352 GCA_019454045.1 Zanthoxylum bungeanum | reverse complement strand
CCACTCGGATTTTGAATTTAAAGTGGGGCCCACAAGTCAAATCACTAATCAACTTTATCAACTTTTTGGTTGATAGAAGTTGGTAGAGATTTTGGTAACTTGTCTTACATATTTTGTTGATTTGTGAAAGACATTTACCAACTTGACTTTTTGTAAATGGATTTTTGATTTTGGTAATTAGAAATACATTAAAACATTTTGAAACACGTCTCTCTCTTTCTCCTAAGGCCAAGGGCCGAAACTTCCTCACATTTTTTCTCTAAATGGCGTGAACCTAGGGTTCATGTTTGATGATTTTTGATTCAAAATTCATGCATGCTAGCACATCAATGGAGTCAACAAAGGTGTTAGGGAAACTATCCCCTTGAGGTTTGAATTCAAAGAACAAGCTTGGAGCTAAATCATTCATACAAAGGAGAGCTTGGAGCACAACACAAAGGAGCAAAATTTTTGTTATCTCTACATCCTATAGCCGATCAAAGTAAGTATATTTTCTGCAATCTTACTTCGATTATTCACACAATTTTATGCTTAATAGATCCTTGGCATGTTCTAGGAGAACCCAACAATGGTATCAGAGCCAAATTAAGCATGAAATTGATTAGGGTTCATAATCTTGAATTTGGGTATTTTTGCTTGGAGCATGATTTTATCAAATTGACTGTTTGAGTATGCTTAGATTATGATAACTTAGAGTTATGCATGATTAATTTTATGAAAAATTGATTAAATTAATTTTCCCCAAATTTTATGGCTTGGCTGAATTGATGGAGCCCTAATGTCATGGTGATATTTTGAATTTTAGACCATTGGATGTGTTTAAAATGCATGAGTATATTGATTTGTGATTTAATTGGATTGAAATCAAAATTGATGAAAAAAACGCCATATTGCTGTGAGCCTTGGAAGCATGTTGGAGTTTGATTTTGTTTCAATTGTGTTGGACATGAATTGAATATAATAAAGCATGGTTAATTAATTAAATTGGTGTTTTGGAAATATTAATTTAACTAATTAATTATGGCTATACACTTTAATTAAATAAATTGTGATATTTGGAATATTGGAATTTAATTAATTAGGCTTCAATTTGAAATTGGGCTATTGATGTTATATTTGGGCCTTATGGGCTTGGTTGGGCCAAGTTGGTTTATGACAATTGAATTGGATCCAAATTGGGCCTAAAACCATTCCATTAAGTCCAAATATAATAAATGGGCCTTTTAAATTTAATTGGGTCTAATGGGCCTAAATTAATTTTATGGCATATAGGGTGATTCCTTTATTGGCCTTGGCATTTGGGTTTGACCCATATTGGCCAAAGCCCATGCCTTATGAATTAATTAAAAGCTCATTGGACTTTAATTAAATTGACATTGGATGTTAATTGGGCATTTGAGACCCATTAAGATTAGATTTAGAATCTAAGTTAAAAGGCACATTAATAAATTGTAATTATTTAATTTGGAATTAAAAAAGAATTAATATTGAATAAAAATTAAATTAGATTTAAAATTATAGTTCGTTATAATTCAAGAATTCGCACTTTGAGTACTTATTCTTAAACGAGTTTGACTCGCGCAAATCAAATCGTTGTTTGAACATTGGATGATCACTTAATTCAAAGATTAATTAATTGGATTAGATTGATTGAATAACATGCTTTGTGTGAATACATGGATGTATTGTATGAATGATGTATATCGGATGGATATTAGATGGGTGAGGGAAATTTTGGAAATTGTTGTAATAAATTTAGAATTTATTAAATTGGACCTGCGTGTCCAGCCTTTATCTCTTGACTCTTTGTAATTCTCTTCTCACCAATTCCCCTCAATGTTAATGAGGTTTCTTTATTGTATTATGTAATTGGGTAGAAGTTAGAATTGTGCTAGCCGGGGAGAGGAAATGGAGAGATTTGTTATGGGAACAATTTGTTGTATATCTATCTGCATATCATTATTAATTTTATCACGCCTTATTATGCTTTTAGAATGCATGTTTAAGGGTGTATGATGAGACCTAATTAAAGATAATAAATTGGTTGCCAAATCACGACAAAAACCTTCATTTTATATTAAGCGTTTTTCCTTCCATTGAGTGATTCTCTCTCAAGATCCAAGATTGGCATTGGTTTGTTGGCCAAAGTAAAGAACTTTGTCCATCGCGGAAGTGTTTGAATCATGAAAGCTTTGTTCCATATCGTACGCCTTGGGCAAGTTGTGATTTGTTAGCCAAAGTCAATGTCACTTCTTGTTCATCGGCCTCGATTACAAAGCTTTCCCATTGTCAATGGGTCACGCTTAACTGGTTTCATTAAGCTTGTTGAGCCAAAGCCAAGGCTTACTTGATTCAGAGGAAAAAGGTTAGGCAATATATTGGATATATTGGCATATATTGGATATATGTTTTGGACTTGGAAGTCCACCTACTGGATCTAGGAATTGGATGGGATCCAATTGATCTTAGAGATCTACCTAGTTAAGTTTCATATAATTTGTTGGCCAAAGTCATGGTTGTGTGTTATTTAATGGGATCCTAGCCCACTAGGAAACTAGGTTTCCCGAGTACTCCACAGAGGGTTAGAGGATCGCCGAAAAATAGTGGGAGGCAAGTATTAAATTTGTAATTTTGTTTAGATACTTGCCAATACGCGCTCATTTCATTTTTCGTCATTAAATATTTTTTGAATATATTAGTTGGACTAATATTCAATTGTTATTTTAATTAAACATTTGGATTGTATTCAAACTACTTCATTTATAGTTGATTATATAATTGGATTATAGTAATCAATATATTTGAATTTAACCAATCAAATAGTAGTTGATTATATAGTTAGACTATAGTAATCATTATATTCGATTATACCCGAAATCGTTGATTGGATAGTTGGACTATTGGAATCAAGATAATTGAAATATTAGCGTTTAAAACATAATCCTAGGTGAAAATGTCTTTAAACGGCTTCAATTTTCAAATTGGGAATAGAATCGCAGGATAGTCCTGGGAGTTGAGAAGTTAATCTATTTGATAGAGCGACCTCTCGGGCCTAAGCCCGGAGTTGAGCAAATAATAGAGCATGAGCTTTGGAAGACTCATCGTGATGAAAACTTTAGTGCTCAATCTGTTATGCTTGCCGCAATGACTCCTTAATTTCTTCGTCAGAACTAAGGATTAGATCCTTATAGTATGATATTGAAATTGAAGGATCTTCATAGATCTATTCTTAGATCTTAGAAGTACTGAGAATAGATCTTAGAAGTACTGATTGCAAAAGAAAACTCTTGGGGAGTTAATGGCTATGCTCAATGAGACAGAGCCAGAGTTTGCAAAAGGGCAAGAAGCGCAAGGCGCATCTTACTTCAACATCCCAGAAGGTCAAGGCTTGGTCGAAGGCTTATAGGGATATGAAATAGGGGCAAAGGTAAAATCGTCACAGTCTTCTAGGAAGACAAATGACATATCCCAAGATGTCTGCCTAAACTATGGCAAACGGGGTCACTGGAAGTGTGACTGCCATATGGACAAGGCAGACATGAAGGAAGTGAAGACGGATAAGGGTCCGGCTTCAGGTATGTTTGTTATAAACATGTCCACTGTTGGTTTTAAAATTGGATTTTAGATACTGGATGTGGTACATAAACATATGTACTGATGTGCGGGATCTGCTGATTAGCAGGAGACTGGCCTCAGTTGAGATCGACCTATGAGTTGGAAACGGGACGAGAGTCTTTGTTTTGGCCGTAGAAACCTAAGTTTTAGAACTTCCCTTTGGGCATGTACTTAAATTAGGTAACTGTTATAATGTATCTAGTTTGACTATGAACATTATCTCTGTATCTAGTTTAACCCATTGCGGGTATACCTTTATATTCTAGAACACTAAGTGTTTTGTTTATAAAGATGATATTGAGATAGGCACATTAGATGTGAATAACAGTATTTATATTTAGAATATAAATGAATCTCAAATATATAATATGATAAAGAAAAGCTCAAACTGTATAAATCTGTTGAGACTTAAAAGTGGCATTGTTGTCTGGGACACATTAACAAGACTCGTATATCCACACTTTCGAAGAGTGGATACTAGGATGGATTTGATTCTAATTCAAATGATGCCTACGAATCTAGTTTATCAGGTAAAGTGCCTAAAACACATTTTACTTGGTAAAAGTGCAAGTGCCACCGATGTGTTAGCCCTCGTTCATAGTGACGTAAGTAGGCCCATGTCTAGCTAGGCTAGAGGTGGATATGAATACTTCGTAACCTTTACGGATATGGCATCGGGTTACGGTTATGTGTATCGTATGAAATACAAGTCAGGAACTTTTGAGTAATTCAAAGAGTTTCGACACAAAGTAAGAAAACAAACAGGTAAAAGTATTAAAAACATTACGGTCGGACTATAGTGTAAAATACTTAAACATATGAGTTTCAAGATTACTTGAAAGAGTATGGTATTCTTTCACAGTGGATTCCTCCCGGGACACCTCAATTTGATGATGTGTCCGAACAGAGAAACTGAACTTTGTTGGACATGGTAAGGTTAATGATGAGTCACTCTAAGCTACCAATTTCCTTCTAAGGATACGCATTAAACAGTGCAATACTTATTTTGAATAAGGTTCCATAAAAAACTGTTAGACAGACTTCATATTAGATATGAATAGGAAAGAAACCGGGTTTCTCACTCCTGAAGATTTGGGAATGCTGGATATATGTTTGGATGATACCAAACTAGAACCCAAATCGGATAAGTGCCTATTTGTAGGTTGTCCTAGGGAAACCAAAGTATAGTACTTATACAACTCACAAAAGAACAATGTAATTGTTGCTCTCCATGCGGTTTTCCTAAGAGGAATTCCTATATGCAGTGGTAAGTGGGAGGAAAGTAAAACTCGATGAAAATCGGAGTACTACTGTTCCAGGCACCGAATCCTCACGGAATATCAACAGTTCATCATGGATGAAACTGTACCAATAATCTTCGAATACACAAGAACCGCGTAGCTCGGAGAGATTTAGAAAACAACGTGGGAGGTATGGGTTTTTGATCTCACCTCATCTAGATATCAATCTTATTGAGGAATACGAACCGGCTACGTATGGGGATGTGATACAAGGTATCGACTCCTTTTATGGCAAAGTGCCATGAAGTCTGAAATGGATTCCATGTATACCAACTAAGTTTGGACACTGGTTGATGTACCAGAAGGCATTGTGCCTATTGGTACTAAATGTGTCTTCAAGGAAGACATACATGGATGGCAACATACAAATGTACACAGCTAGGCTTGTACAGAAAGGGAATCGTCAACGACATAGTGTCGACTAAGATGGAATTTTTTTACCTGTTGCCATGATTAAGTCCATTTGGATAATGCTTGCTAATGCTGCATGTTTCATTTATGAAATATGGCACATGGACGTCAAAATCGCTTTCCTTAACGGAAACCTTTTAGAGGATGTTTACAACATTGACCGGCGTAAACACACACGTATAACGCAAGCGCACGTATCGTTCAAGTAGTATAAAAATATCGATCCCACAAGGACTTAATTCCTACTGTTGTTATTAATTATTGAATCTATTTATTTATAGATATCTAATTGAGGGAGAAGAGAATGATTGCTTGATTGGTTGAATGTGGTTTTCCTTAATTAAAATAAAATAAAATAAAATAAAAAGAAAATACTAAGAAAAATAACAAAAGACTTAAAGATCTAGGGTTGTGAATCATTCTAATATCTTTTAAAAGATGAAGTGATTATTTTATGTTTGTGTAATAAATCAGTTTACTAACCTGGAACACGAAATTATGCAAAAGCCTTTGTCGATGGTCAGACGCAAATACCCAGTTTAACCCAATTGAACCATATGTCTATGTCAACCAAATTATCTGGATTCATTAAGTTTAAGTTCCAATTATGGCTACCCCCGCCCGACAGGTATATTCATATCCTGTAAGGAAATCCATTAAAGGGTTATCTATCCTCAAGGAAGATCGTGGGCGTCTAAGGCTGAAACCTAAAATCCCTATGTCTAGTTCATTTTAGATTTACCACATCAATCTTATTGGTGATCAGACAACAAGAAGCATTAAGCTTAAGACTTAATAAGTAAACCTTTACTTTACACAAACTATAAAATATCCGCTTATAAACCGGTGATATTAGAATTCATCACAACCCCAGATAACTAACACATAACTAGGTCTAGTAAAAACTTAAAAGTAAAGGACATAAAGTAAAAATACTGAAAAGTAAAAGACATAAAGTAAAAGCTGAAAAGTAAAATAAAATAAAATGCTAAGGTAAAAGGAATTACTTTTACTATTTACTATTTTAGATATCTCTCATAAAATAATATATAAACTTGTGATAATATTACCAACCAACCAATCTGGCGGTATCCTTCATTAGTCAGGTTTAACCAGATTAAAATTAATTACCAACCAACCAATCTGGCGGTATCCTTTTTAAGTCAATATTTTAAATAGTGAATATATTATTTTTAAGCGAGATTAATATAAATAGTAATAGTAAAAGAATTACCTTTCACCTAGCTGGGGAAGTTACCTCCTCATGGTGAATAGTAAAAACTGTAAAAAGTAAAAAAGTAAATTACTATATTAACAAAACGTAATTAAAACTATTTACAAAACTAAAAACTAAAAAAAAGAACTAAAAACTAAAGAAACTAGAGAGAGAAACTCTCTCTTTACATCAAAGAGATGAGAGAGAGTGGTGCAACTAAAACTGAAATTTGAAGCTCTATTTATAGGCCCTGGTAGGCTTCCAGCGTCGCGACGCCAAGGACTTTGGCGTCGCTACGCCAGCTTCTGTCGACGTGGCACGCTCTGGTTCATCGATTTGCAGATTTTGGATAAGCTGATAAGGTGACACGTGGCAGAGTGGTTGGGCTTCAATTATTATGACACGTGGCGGCTTCTGATTGGTCGATGAGATTCTTATCCGCCACGTGTCAGATAAGGATTAGATACTCAATGATTGATGCTGATGTGGCGTTGACGTGGCGGTGACGTGGCGACACGTGGGAAAGAGACTGTCGGCACCGTAGGATTGCGACACGTGGCACTTCCTGATTGGCTGATGATGACGTGGCAGTGAGGTGGCAGTTTGACTTGGTCAACCTGGTGATGTGGCTGATGATGTGGCAATAACGTGGAGTGACACGTGGTACACGTGGCAATGGCGACTATCGGCACCGTAGGATGCTGACACGTGGCACGGCTCATGTTAGCAGATCGGCTGTGTTGGTGACACGTGGCACGACGCACGTTACCAAAGTCAAACTTTTCTCAGATTCTGATTTGGGGACCTGGCACACGTTAACACTGTTCGGCGCACGTTAGGCGTCGCGACGCTGAAGGTCTTGGCATCGCGACGCGGGAATTTCGTCCAATTTTCATTATTTTGGCCCAAATCACCTCCAGAATGTCCTGAAACTTTATTTATCTACAAAATAACACAAAACACATCAAAATATTCACAAAACTCAAGAAACTATACAAAATATTAGGTTAAATGAGTGGGAAATAGTGATAGATTTACCACTCATCACACCCCCAAACCTAATATTTTGCTAGTCCTCGAGCAAAATATAAAATAACATATATAAATTAACTAAGCCACTTTTGTAGGGATCACGGTTGCATTTAGCGTATGCAACAAGCCTTTAAACCCATAGGTGTCCCTAGTGGACGAGATGTAGTCTCGTGAGGGTTTACATCAATGATACCCACAAACATTTTACAAAAGTAAAAAGGTAGTAAAACTAATGCACACAAAAGCAAAAAGACAGGCGAAAAGAGAATAAAGATGTTAATGACTAATCAGGTGAAACTTCTACTCCAAGTTACTAGTTGTTTTGTTTTATTCTAAATTACTGAATAAGTAAATTCTCTGATTATTTTTACCATTCTTCATATACATAGCCAACAAAATATTAAACAACTTATTTTTGCCCACAACAGTCATAAGTGCAGTTGATAAGAGAGTAATATGTTTGTCCTAAAGTTCTATCAGATTTCACACCTTTTTGTAGCAATGGAATAATTTTTCTGATTTTTCTGATTTTTTCTTTGATTTTTTTCTCTATTTTTTATTTATATACAATACATTCCGTCTATGTAGCGAGTGTTGGGTCGGTGACTCCAAACCAGTTGGATTTAGGGCACCAGGTGTTAAGACACCCCTACAGACTTAATTACTCAGACTTCAGATATATATATTTTTGCAGCATCTTCAATCCATGTAACGAGCTTTGGGCCAGTGACTCCCAAACCAGTTGGCTTTAGGGCACTAGGTGTTAAAACACCCTTACAGACTTAATAACTCGGATCTCAGATATTTTTTTTTTTTACTCCATTGCTTTTTGAGATGTTTCCCCCAATTAAACTAGAGCATTGAATATTACAAACTTTTCAATTTTAGCTCATGTCCGTATGTTACTATATATGTTGATAATATCTGCCAACTCAGCATATGAAGATCCATTTTAGTCCGTTTTAAGGAGAATTCACAAATTAAATAATTCAAAATGAAATAAACAAAAATTAACTTGTTTCGAAATAGGTTTGAGATACGTCTCAGGAGTGGAAACTCCTTACTCAGCTATCTCTTACCAATTTCACCTTTTTAGTTAAAAAAAATGCAAAATATTTTTGTAATTTTTGAAAATTTTCCAATTTTTTTGTATTTTTCGAAAAATTTTGGACTAAAAATAAAAATAACACACAAACTAAAAATAAGGTACTGATCAACTAATTCCCTCCCCCAAACCTAAATGAGACATTGTCCCCAATGTCTTAAATAGTAAAAGGAGAATTAAGAGGTCGTACCTGGTTAGCTGAAATCTACAGGAAATTAAAGGTTAAGATCCAGATTAATCTGACGCCTCTTACCATGATCGTCCTCGGACCAATTTATCTTTGAAAGGATATGGTCAACTTGTGGTTCATAGGCTATGAGTTGGTCTATTAGATCCGGAGCAGTTCTTGCAGTGAAGAGGAGTTCTTTCATAGGTTTTGACACGAACCCATTTCTCTGAGCATCATCAAGAAACACACAAAGAAAATCATAAAATCCATCAACGTTGAACAGTTCAAGCGGTTTCTGGTGTATGTTCAGGTTCACCCAAGATAATACTATAAAAATTTCCTCCAATGTACCCAAGCCACTTGGCAAAGCGATAAAAGCATCAGCACGGTTAATCATTTCTACCAGTCGTTCAGACATACTTGGCACGATCAGTTCCTCTCCATTTGATGATCCAATAAGATTTGCCTCTGCCAAGGGTTTTGGGATGATTCCCAAAACATGATTGCCTATTTCCTGTACAGCCTTTGAAACGATCCCCATAAGTCTGAGATTGCCTCCGCCATATATTAAGTGCATATTCCTTGCAGCTAAGACTCGACCCAATTCCTGTGCTGCTTCTACGTATTGTGGCTTAACTCCAACACTACTACCGCAAAACACATAGATGTTTTCAACTCGTCTTCTTGAAGTGCCTTCCATTTTTTATGTATTTCTTTCTCAACTCTGGATGCCTTCAAAAGTGCAATGACGGGATGAATTTATAGTACCTGAAAAAGGGTGAGTAATAATAGCACTAATATCTTCCAAGTAAGCTTGTTAGCTAAACAACAAAATGAATCGTGAAAGGTCAAAAATTTTGGATCCTGTCTACGAAAATAAAGATAATTACAACAGAAAAGCGAATCAAAGCAATAATCAAGGCAACGGAATTTTGTACGCAATACGCCATTCGCTTAGTATAAATTCATTAGGATGCGTCTTAAGAATTCATTCTTTACTCAGCCATCGCAAATTAATTAGCTCTCTTCTTTCTGATTGCCAAACACCATTCCTTCTGTCTTAAAATGCTCCATTTTGGCTTTTCCCTACAAAAATAACACACAAAATTAAAAACTCTACAACATCTATACACAAAATATGAAAACAAAAATTACAACAAATTGCATGGGTTGCCTCCCTGCTAGCGCTAAATTTTTCGTCTTCAGCCAGACGTGACTGAAATCTATCTGTCAATGAGGTTTCAATGTCGTTTCGGATGTCTGATTAAAGACAATCCCATGAGCATTTCTTTTGAAGGGTCTCTTCCAACGGTAAAGTGACAAAAAGAATTTTGTCCTATTCAGTGCTCGTGAAACCTTTTTGCTCCTTGTTGTTCCAGTGATTCCTGCAAAGAAAGAAAGAAAATCAGGAGGTCTCGTATGGTGCTTGACTTGGAATGGGAGTTTCATTCTGTCAAGCTTCTGAGCGATATCTTTGATTTGTACTCCCCAAAACAGTGATGTTTCTCCTGAATGCTCTGGATCTTTATTAAGGTCAGACATTTGCTCCTCCATTTGCTCTGCTTCTTGTTCCACCTTTTCTTCACAGATGTATTGTAAAATTTTTGTATTCAGCTCTTCATCTGTCATCTGTGAAATACATGCTTCAAAATTGTCAACCTGAGGATGCAAAGATGTTTCTGACATTAGGTTTTCATCCTCTGATACGACTGGAATGGATGGTTCAGATAGATCTTCTTCAAACATCAAAGTAAAGCATGCTCCAAGATCTTCATTTTGAGGATTGAAAGTTTGATCCTCCGTTGTTGGTACAGTTGGTACAAATAGATCAGCTTCATCCTCGTCAGAATCTGAATAATAAAAGTCAAATTGAGACTTTGCCGGTTTGGACTCCTGAACTGATACCTCTGGTTGTTGATACTGCTCAGCCTCTTCCTCTGTTGAAGTTTCATTGTGAAATGATTAGTACTCGAAGGCTTCATCAGTGTCATCTGAAACTGGTTCTTGAGGTATGTAGTTCTGGTTTTCTGTGAATTGTCTTATTTGATTTGTCATCCTCTGAATGAATTCTGATTGTCTCTGAATACTTTCAAATTGATTCTGACTTGTTTCAAGAATTGTATCCAACTTTTCTTTTCGTTTCTTGAACATATCTTCGAGCATGTTTTGCAACTGATCTTCCTCTGATGGTTCTGGTTGTTGATGAAGATAATAGGTAGATGGTGGATAAGATGGAAAATGTGGTTCTGTGAAATGTGATGGCTCGTCATACCATAAAGGATCTTGATAGTTCTGCCACCATTGATGGTAGTTAATCATACTAGCTCGATTAACTGTGGCAAACCTAATATAATTTGATTGTCTAATTATACACTCACATAATATTTATTTATTATTAATGAGATTAATAATAGAATTTGTCACAAATTAAAACTATGTTAAATTAGTTTAACTTAATGTTTTCTAGAATTCTTTGAGTACGACATAATCAATTCAAGATTATAAGATAATCAAGTTACTAATAATTATTAGATAATTATTACATCATAAATGAAATCTGATTAGTGGTAAATGTATCACTATTTTCCATTCATTTGACCTAATATTTTGTATAGTTTCTTAAGTTTTGATAAACGTTTTGATGTGTTTAGTTTATTTTGCAGATAAAATAAAATTGGGACTCAATGGAATCATTTAGGACGAAATGTGGAACAAATAAGGGCAAAAACTGGAACTGATATTTGATTTTGAAGATTGGAAACTTGAAATGGCGTTCAAACGAAGTACAATTTCGGAAATTCCAACTTTGCGCAATTTTCGTATTTTGGCCATAACCTTCTACTCAGATATCGGATTGAGGTGATTCAAGTTCCAGATTAAAGAAGACCCAAAGATCTATAACTTTGACATCATAATAATTTTGAATTCGGAAGATATCATGACCAAAATGAATGAAACATCTGTAAGTGTGTTATATGTAATTATTAAAGTCATTTTCAAAAA
Source organism: Zanthoxylum bungeanum (assembly GCA_019454045.1). Taxonomy (NCBI): domain Eukaryota; kingdom Viridiplantae; phylum Streptophyta; class Magnoliopsida; order Sapindales; family Rutaceae; genus Zanthoxylum; species Zanthoxylum bungeanum. Next base: position 36,500 of record SKCR01043421.1, on the reverse strand, counting down.
AAAAATAATAAATAAATAATGAAATTGTCAAACTTCCACCAAACATGCTTGCATGTTTGGTGGAGGATTTGGTGCCATGTTTGGTGGATAAATTAGGGAGAAATTGGTGGAGAAATTGGTGAAGGCAAAATTTTACCTATAAATACCAAGCCATTTCATTTGTAAATTTCATACTTTCTTATATGTAATTCCTTAAGAATACTAAGAAGATTGTATCTTGTTTGTTTATTTACAGCTTTCAGTAATTAATTTTCACATTTGCACTTTCTTTTCTTTACTTTTCAGTCTTTAGTTTCTGCAATTTACTTTTACACAATAGTACTTTCCTTTCTTTATTTTTCAGTAATGAGGAGGTAACTCCCCTTGCTGGGGTTAAAGGTAAAGCTTTTATTACTAATATTCAGATTAATCTTCCTTAATTATAATATATAAACTATTTAAAACCTGACTTAATGAGGATATCGCCTTATGGTCGGTTGGTAATTATTGAAATTGGTTTTAATCTGACTTAATGAGGATACCGCCTGGTTGGTCGGTTGGTAATTAATTATTAATTTGACTTAATCATGATATCGCCTATATGGCTGATTGGAAATATCACGTAAAGTTAATATATTATATTAAAGGAGATATCTAAAATAGTAGTGATAAAAGTGAATCTTTTAACCCCCAGGATTTTCTTTTATTGTACTTTTACATTTTTTAATTTCCAGCATTTACTTTTCCGCCTTTATTTTATGTCTTTTATTTTATTTAAGTTTTTACTAGCCGTAAATATGTGTCGTAGTTAAACCCGTTATCTGGGGTTGTGATGAATTCCAATATCACCGGTTTATAAGGGGTTATTTTATAGTTTGGGTAATATAAGGTATACTTATTAAGTCTTAAGCTTAATGATTTTAACTGGCCATAATTGGAACTTAATCTTAATGAATTCAGGTAACTTGATTGACATAGACATATGATTAATTGGGTTACACTGGGTATTTGCATCCGACCATCGACAGAGGCTTTTGCAGAATTTAGTGTTCCAGGTTAGTAAACTAATATATTACACAAACTTAAAATAACCACTTCATCTTTAAAAAGATATTGGACTGATTCACAACCCTGGATAGTTTATTAATATTGAATTTTCCTCAATCTACTTTTTTTCCTCAATCTACTTTCGCGCTATTTCTCTTAATTGTTTTAATTTTAAAGTCACCACCAAATCAAACAATCAATCCATTAGATATTCATACATATTTGGTTTCATAAATTAATAGATTAGGTTTTAAGTCCTCATAGGATCGATACTTTTTATACTACTTGAACGATACGTGTGCTTGTGTTATACGCGTGTGATTACGCTCCGGTCAAAATCGTTACATCATTAGTATGATAATGATAAATGATTCATCATGGAGACAAGAACACATGGCTTGTCATGCTCTCCAAGTGTTTATGTTCAAGGTTAGGTATGACCTATTGCCTTTGCTTTGTCATTTTCTATTGCTTCTTATGACTTTGTAAGGCATCCACTTAAGTGTGTTTGCCATTACTAGAAAGACATTAGAAACTCAATGAAAAGAGTAGGTGGTGTTGGTGGAATCGTTTCTCTACTATTTCCACTCAAGTGTTGAGTGTGTTTGCCATTACTAGATAGTATTATAGCTTTGAGACAAGAGTAGTTGGCTTTGATAGAATATAATATATACCATCTTCACTCAATTATAGAGTAACCATTATGCATCATTCACACAAGTGTTGTGAGAAAGAGAAAAAAGATAGAGTAGAGAGAGTTCTAAAATCCAGAATTTTATTTCATCAAAGGTTGAGAGAAAATAATATTTTCTCAAGTGTTGAGAGAAAATAAACCTTACTCAAATGTTGAAAGAAAGTTTTCTTAAGCCAATACAAGTTGTGATATCCTTAATCTCTAAATAGTTTAGAGCTTAATCCTTGTGAGTGAAGCCCACACTTCGGCTTGTTGGGTTCGAGTCATAGTTCGGAAGATCGGGTAGTTGATCCTAGTGTCGGATCATAAAGGAAACATATCTACCACAAAGAAATTCATTCATTGCGAGGAGTACAAATCAGTAGCTATTCGGTTTCAACAAAAGAGAAAGGTGAAAAAAATTTCAAGGTCGGTTCGGGTGCCTATTACCGCTTCCACTGTGATTTTGGGAAAGTTGTTCCCTTCACCCTTGGCTCCTTAGCCTACGCAATGGCTCCGTTATTATCACAGTACAATGGGATTGAATCCGTAATACTAGGCATAACCTAAAGTTCTGTGATAAAATTTATAATCCAAACAGCTTCTTTAGCAGCTTCTGAAGCCGCTATAAATTCCGCCTCAGTGTTGGAATCAGTTGTTGAGCCTCGCTTTGAACATCGACAACTAACTGCACTACCGTTAAGGGTAAATATGTATCCTAATGTAGATTTTCTATCATCTGGATCTCCCTGGAAGTCTTATCCCTAGTACTTTAAGATATTTCAGGATATATTTCACGGCTGTCTAATGATCATTACTTGGATCAGATTGACATCGGTTGGTCACACTGACACCGAAACTGATGTAAGATCTAGTACATAAGATGCATACATTATGCTTCCAATATAAGAAACATATGGCAAGTTAGACATCCTAACTCTCTCTTCCTCAGTCTGAGGTGCCATTTTCTTTGAAAGATATATGTCGTATCAGAAAGGTATATTTGCTGCGTGCAATTGGTAAAGCCGTACCTTTCTAACATCTTATCTATGTACATCGATTGTGATAACCCTATAAGCTTCCTAACTCTATCCCGGTAGAGCCTTATACCTAGTATATATGAAGCTTCACCCATATCTTTCATGGAGAAGTTCTTGCAAAGGTAGGATTTCACATTTTGCATCAATCCTAAATCATTTCCTATGATAAGGATGTCATCTACATACAAGACTAGGAAAACTATCATGCTCCCACTCACTTTCTTATAGACACAAGATTCTTCCTCGTTCTTGATGAATCCAGATAATCTAATTATCTCATCAAAATGATGATTCCAGCTTCGGGATGCATGTTTAAGTCCATAAATAGACTTTTGGAGCTTACAAACGAAGTTTGAAGTTTCACTAGATACGAAACCCTCTAGTTGTTCCATATAGATATCCTCCTCAAGGAATCCATTTAGGAAAGCGGTTTTCACATCCATTTGTCGTATCTCATAGTCGTGATATGCAGCAATGGTTAAAAGAATCCTAATGGATTTTAGCATTGCTACTGGTGAAAAATTTTCCTCATAGTCATTCCCAGGACGTTGAGTGTAACCTTTCGCTACCGGTCGGGCCTTAAAGGTTTCCACCTTTCCATCGGGCCCTCGCTTTATTTTGCAAACCCATTTACAACCAATAGATTTAACTCCTTCAGGAAGTTCAACTAATTCACAGACTTGACTATCATGCATTGAATCCATTTCGGATTTCATGGCTTCCTTCCATTTTCCAGAATCGATATCCAATATCGCTTCTTTATACGTAGTCGGATCTGTTTCCTCTAAGAAAACATTAGGCTCGTATCATATGTTAAAAATAGTCTTTTAGGCGGCCTTGATATTTTATTCGATTTACGTAGAACCTATATTGTAGATCATTCACCTAATTGGATCTCTGGTTCCATCTCAGGTTCCTTACTGTTGGGATCAAACTCATCAAGTTCAATCTTTCTACAACTCCCACTATTTCTTAAAAATTCATTTTCAAGAAAAGTGGCAAAGCGAACACCAAATACATTTCGTTGCTCAGAATCATAGAATTGATATCCTAAAGAATTTTCAGGATATCCAACGAACCTATATTTATACCCTCTATGTGTTAGTTTATCCCGCTGTACGATTCTAATGTATGCAGGACAACCTTAAATCCTTAAATGCCTAAGACTTGGATTTCTACCGAACCATATCTGATAGGGGGTCCTAGAAACAACTTTTGATGGAACTATATTAAGTATCTAGGCAGTAGTAAGTAAAGAGTAACCCCAAAGGTAATTAGGAAGATTTGTATAACTTATCATTGTTCGCCCAATAAAGTATGATTTCTACGCTCATACACACCATTGTGTTGAGGTGTTCCTGGTGGGCTATATTGGGCAAGAATTCCATTTTCCATTAAATAACTTCTGAATTCTTCACTCATGTATTCACCGCCTCGATCTAATCTAAGGTACTTGATGAATTTACTGGTTTGTTTTTCTACTTCATTTCAGAATATTTTGAACATGTAAAATGTCTTCGACTTATGTTTCATCAAATAGACATATCCATATCTAGACTTGTCATCTGTGAAAGTCACAAAGTATGTTAAACCATCATGAGCGACATGATTTAATGGACCATGCACATCGCTGTGTATTAGCTCCAATAAATCTCCAGCACAGTATCCAACACCTAGAAATGGGGTCTTTCTCATCTTTCTTTGGGTACATGACTCACAAATAGAATAAGGATCTAAGGTAAGATTTTCAATCAAACCATCCTTTACCAATTTGGATAGACGTCTAACACCTATGTGGCCCAATCTTATATGCATAATTCAATATTATTTAATTCAGATTTCCTATTGTATTTTCCTCTATATTAAAGACATCTCTATATGTTTCCAAAACATAGTGACCGTTTGATAAAGAACATTCACATTTCAATAAATTATCTTTATCATATAAACATAAAGTTTCATCCTTAATGTTTATTTTATATCCCTCTTTATCTAATATTGGTCGTGATATTATTTGTATGATAAGTGAGGGTACATAATAACAGTCATGTAAATCTAATTTACATCAATTTGGGAGATCTAGAAAAACTATTCCTATGGCCTTGACATCCAATGCCTCGTCATTGCCAACTCTAAGCTGGATCTCATCTTTATTCGGCCTTATTCTTACCGTCATTACCTGCAGAGAGTTGCAAATATGAGTATGACTGCCAGTGTCTAACACCCATCCACTATTTACATATAAGGCTAATGAGATGTCAATAATTGGAAAAATACAAAGCGTACCTGAGGGTCCTGCTTTTCCTAACAGCTCTGGACAGTCATTCTTCCAGTGTCCAGATTTCTTGCAATATAGACATTGATCACGAGCTATTTACGGTTTTTCACCTTTGCGCTTCTTGGAGTTTTTCTTTGATATCTTCTTCTTCCCTATTTTTATTTTCTTTGACTTCCCAGAAGTCTTCGAAGAGCCAGCTCCACCATGGAGGTACAAAGTGGGGTTGCCTTTTCTCATGTCATGCTCCAAGTGCATATGGAAGTTTAACACAAAGCCAGCATAAGATCCAGACAAAAAAGATAGAATCAAATTACGGCCCTGTCATTCATCAATTACAATGCCTTGTCGTTTCAGATATCGGATCTGGTCGATCATGTTCAAAACATGAATGATGCCAGCTCTTTCATCCTTGAGTTCAGTATAGAACAATTCAATAGACCTCCGATAAATTTCGATCTCTTGATTTGCTTCGAACAACTTCTTGAGTGTTCACATAATGCTCCAAACATCTGGTACTTCTATACACTTTCTTAACAAATCTGGAACCATCGATCCCAAGATGTAGGATTTAACCTTCAAGTTACCATCCTTCCATCTATTAAAAGTTTCTCGCTCTTCTGGAGTGGAGTCAGGATCGATTTCAACAGGCAGTGGATTAACAGTTACATAAGTCAACTTTTCAAACTCTAAGACAAGGCGTATGTTCATTTCCCATTCGAAATAGTTCTCGGCTCCTTATAGTTTATTGGTATCCAAAAGTCTCATCAATGGATTAGCGGCAGCCATCTACAAAACAATATTTTAAACAGTAGCAGAATATTTTTCATTTCAAAAATAATAACACTAATTGATTATGGAATTTTAAATCTATTAGTGCCCTCCCACTACTTTACGTAATTTATAATCTCCCTTAACGTAAAAATAGAAATTTGACTATCAAAATTTCATAGTGGGAAGTGTATCCCATGACATTTACTCCAGCCTCACACTATCGACGGTTTTGGCCTTTATAAACTCATTAGGTAGACCTCCAACATCAATCACATTCATGTGACTCCTAGTTTGGTCCTAAACCAGTTCTTATCCTCACATTATCGACGATCTTGGATTAATATGTATTCCAGGTGTATACTTGTTAATGTGCACCAATGATCTTTGTATGTACTCCCTCACAATAATGACGGTATTGGGTTTCTGCGTTAACTCATCATGCTACATCTAATGTTTTACCGAAGCGACCTAAGTTCCGAGCACTTATACCCTCACAATAATGATGGTCTTGGATATAACTAGTAAGAACTCTTTCATCTCCGTATTGACAAGATTGACCATCCAATAATGCTCCAACATTACTAATATTATTACTTAAATAAAGTAATCACCTAATCACGGAAGATTTATGACAATCAAGTCATTAATTTAATTATGTCAAAATTTTAATTTAACACATGGTTTACATATCCAATATGTCTTATGCATAATTAAATTAAAATTACTATGGCATAGATTCAAAAACATGTGTTGTGTGGTTAAGCCTTGCTATTGATACCATTCTGTTTTGGCAATTATGGAACCCCTAGGGTCAGATCGGTATCCCGCACAGTGGAAATGGGTTTAACCCATGGATATCAAGTATAGGTGTAACTTTAAATAATTGAATAAAATATTATATTTCATTATGAGTGTATAGGAAAAAATTGGGACTGAATCGGAGTCCGGAAACTCAAAAATGGAGAAAATTAAAATTCGACATGCGAAGTACAGTACGTGCGCGCTACAGTGTGCGCACTGTGCGCTCAGCCATCATTTTTTTTTTCATTTCAAATGATTTTCCTTCAGCTCACTTTCCAGTGAGCTGAAGTAATTAGGGTCTAATACCCTAATTTCTTCCGGTCTTCCCTAAACATTTTAAAAACATCCAAAATTTATTTTTAACATCAAAACCCACATCAACACATGTTATAGAATAAAAATCAAGTTTTTCAAAATATAAAATATTTTTACAAAAACATAAATTTATTGTAAATACGCACTTGCGTAAATTTTGAGTTCAATACACAAACCAAATTAGAATCCTAATAAGAAATGTCTCGTGAATAATTCTATGTCACCCAAGGTGTTCAAGTGATTCTAGAATGGTAGCCATAGCTCGAAGCTTTAATCTAGAGTTCCAAACTCTAATTTGATATTTATGTCTAACATAAATATTTTGACCTAATAACAAGCATATTATGTTTATACTTTCAGAGCATCCTAACACAATTTATTAGCCTTATTTTAACATTAAGTTATGTAATCATGCATCCAATACATAAAAAAACATAACTTAAGAGAAGTTCAAACTTACCTAGCAAGCTTGATGAAAAGATCGAATCTCATTCTCTTTGTTAAAATGGTAGGAGAACCTCCAAGGTTTGCAAGCTTCACTCCAAGATCCAATCTTGATTCCAATGTTAGCAATCTTCAATCCAAGATCCAATCTAGATGAAATGTTGTAGAGACCTCACAAGCTTCTCTAAACACTTAACAAACTTAGGCTAATTTCTCTAAGAATTTGCTTGTACTTAGCTTTCTCAAGCTTTTGCTTTGCTTAATTATAATCTTTCAAAAGCTTGCTATTTATAGCAAAACTTAGGCAATTTTTAATTAATAAAAGTTGTAATCAACTTTTAGGTGGGCTTAATCTAATTTGTCAAAATATGTATAATTAGGTGTGACTAATCTCTATTGTCTCCCAATTTGATTTAATCCAATTAAATCAAGCCAAAGATTAGGAAATGGAGTACTTACAATTACTATAATATCCTCAAATGGTAGAGATAATTATGATTTTAATATTAAGCCATTGTGTAATTATTGAATTAATCCAATTAATCCAATTAGGTCAAAGTAAATAACCAATGTTATCCAATAACACTTGATTATCTTAGTTGATAATTATAATATCAAATATTATCTTTTATCAAAATTAATCGGCTACTCAAGCACTCAACGAGTACATTTCATATCGGGACTCTCTAAGTTCAGACACGTTCGTCATATAAGCCTATCTAATATGTATGTAATTCGGCTACCTCCGAATTCACGAAGAACACGAACGACCTTTCTGAACTATACAAGTCGAGGTCATCACATATGTTTAATAATTCCTCTATCGTAGGCTATCCGAGTTGTGCTTAGGAAACATAGAAAACATGGTCAAGTTTTCGAGGTGCATATCTCATGTCGATATGTCTTCGATTCTTCATAACTGATGTGATCCACCCTAGGTGATCGACTTTGGCAAATTCTTTAAGAATCATGACTTTACTCACATGGATACCTAAACCCCTTATGGTATACATACGGGCTGACAGATCCTATCTTGCTTCGCACTTGATTACTGAGTGCATCGGTCCACACCCAACAAACATCTAGAGGCCAGACCATGAAAGGTTTCTGACATATATGGCATCAAAGTGTGGAGGATCTCAATAAAATCAATGTTATCTCTTACTCAAAGGATTACATATGCTACTCGACTCGAGGAGATTCCTATTGACGGTAGTGTGTACTTCCAACTATTAGGAATCACTTGTGAGTCATTCAGTATTCGGTCCAACCAATACCCACACGTCTATTCGAGTTTCCAAAACTCATGGTACATCGAGTTAAACCATTGGAACACCAATTCTAATATATGACATATTCTAATCTTCTAGGTTATAGGAATTCGATCGTATTCCAAAACCAACGACTACAAATATATATACTTTAAGAATAATTTATTATAGTAATACTTATCCTAATGTCCCAAAAACTTGTTGTGATATTTAATATCGTACCGCAAGTGTACGGTGTCAAGTTTTAGTATAAATATGAGTGAAGAGTATCGAACCCACAAGAATTGTGTTAACCCGCACTAAGTACTACAATTGATAATCCTAACTTTATTTAGAAAATAAATAACAAAGATTTTAATAAATAAATAAATATAAAAAAAATTTGATAGGAGGAACTAATACGATAGAGATTCTGGATCCTGATTTCACCTAGTTGTCGCTTATGTATTTGTCATGCCAATTAATCCTTGTTCAGTTATATTGTTTATAAGTCAAGACTCCTAAAATATCCACTCCCTCTCTCGAGTGCCGAGTGAAAATATCATCAACTATAGACTTCGATATCTCTATAAAAATCCAATAGTTAACAACTCTTTACGCTTTCTGATTCTATATTAACGACTTCAAAGGAACTACAGATTCTCTCGAACTCTATAAAATCATAGGTCATATTCTCTAGATCTATTCAAAATCCCCTATCTCGAGTGATATATTTCAAACATGTGTCATCATATTTGTGGCCAGCAAACACAAGGCATTAAACTCAAAAGAATATAAATAAATCAATAAAACTTCATAACAAAATTAAAAATTAAAACAAAGGTTCAAGCATCGATTACATCATCTCCAGAATTAAGGAGTTTAGTTCATGACAAAATAAAAAAAAAAACAATGATAAACAATTCATTAATCTAATGGAAATCATTAGAGTTCTAAGAAAGAAATAAGATGATAAAACTCGAATTGAATCTCTTCCTCTTCGGACGTCACCGCTTTCGTCTCCTCTTGTCGCTCTTCAATCCTTCTCCTTGAATCTCTAAAAATATGTGTTTCTGTGTTTTGTGCTGTGTATTAGCCTCCTTCCTAATTTTGGATGAACTAATATATTTATAGTAGAGGCTATGAGTCATTGGGTATCTTAGAAAACCCTAATTTTATATTTCATGGTGCGCGTGTTTTCCCTCGCAGCGCTGCGGCTCTCTAAATGGGCACCACAGCGCCCTCGTCCCAGTAATTTGTATGGAATTCGGTTGGCTTGCAAGCGCCGCGGCGTGATCAATTGGTGCCATAACACCATTCTCTCGGGAAAATGTATAGGGAGGCTTGGCGCTGCAGCGCCAATAAATGGGTGCTCATTGCTTTTAATTTCTTCAAAGTCAAACTTCTCTTATCCTTCACAAATATGGCCCACGTGTGCTTTTGGTCAAATATAGTGGCTGCCTTGGTGTGCTCTCCAATTTGAGTGAAACTTGCTTTCCTTTTAAATTCTATTTTCTTTAGTCAACAATTTTTCCACTCTCTTTGTTGCTTTTATAACCCACGTGTGCTTTTTTCTCCATAAACAAATAAGTTTTCTGTATTTGTAAAAATTGCTTGTTTTCTCTCCTTCCAATTCGTGATGTTTCCTGTATGTGTCTGATGCTTCCAATAGGTCCCGAAACACTCGTATTTGCTCCATTTTGATGTTCTAATGCTTCCTACAAATAACAAATAAAGTAAACTACAAATGACATTAAATGACACGAAACATAACAAAATAATAGGCTAAGAATGCCATAATAAGTGGGTATAAACCACATTTATCAAACACCCCCAAACTTAAGATTTTGCTAGTCCCGAGCAAAAGACAAAATAAAAACTAAATACAAATAAACAAATAAAAATAACTAAATTAACTAAGCCACTTTCGTAGGGATCACGATTGCATTTAGCGTATGCAACAAGCCTTTAAACCCCTAGGCGTCCCTAGTAGACGTGTTATAGTCTCGTGATGCTTACAGCGATGACACCACAAACGTCATTCACACACATCATGCAAAAATATAAAAAAAAAAAACAAAAAAACATAGTCCCGATAGTTACGCATAAAATTATCCTCAAATAATACTTATCAATGAAATTAGAGAACCTTCAAAGTACGCAATGCGACTCAAATCCAAATTCTTGAGTAAATCATCTAAGATAGACTCACAGTGTGTAAAGGTTCAGTCACAACTTGATCCTAAGTAAGCCAACTTAATGATTTCATTTAAAAATTGGGATCGATGGGTCAAACCAATTTAGATATCTCAATTATGCTCTGTAATTGCCTTATTTTGTGCTCAGTATGGTATGATTTTTCTTTTCTTTCTTGTCTTTTTGCTTTTCTCATTTTTTTTTTTTTTTGAACTTTTTCTTTTCTTTTTCAACACACCTACCCTTTATGTAGCATTTCTCCTCATGGTGGTCCTAATACTCGCCCATGGGTAGCTTCACGCTTATCAGTTATAGGTGGTTTATTTTCTTTCTTTAGAGACTTTTTTCTTTTATTTCTATCCATACCATACATCATAACACTAGCAAATCAAGATAGACATCTAAGCAAACGGTCATTCATCGACATGCAATTTCTTCAACTAGTCACCTTGTCAACTACTTAAGTTTTCACTGCTAAAAACCTATAATTGAGTGCTTACGAGTCAAACATAGATCAACTACTCAAGGCATCAAATAAAAGTAAATTAGGCACTTATCGTTTCTAAAATTTCACCCATAAACAAACAGTATCATCATAGGATTTATGTTTTACTATCAAAGACTAAAAAAAAATTTTATAAAATAAAAAGTAGCAGGAACGACTACATGCACACACCCCCAAACTTAAAATTGCATTGTCCTCAATGAAAGATAAATATAAAGAAATCAGATTAAGGAACAACACTACCATCATAGAGTTGATTAGGCTCATGCTGGTCAGAATTTGGTTGCGCGGGCTTTGTGTGTTTCGTGCTACCTGCATAAATAACATGCAAAACGAATAAATAAAAATAGCACACAATAAAAATAAAATAAAAATAAAAATAAAGAAAATAATATAAAATAAATGCAAGGTTGCCTCCCCGCTAGCGCTAAGTTTAACGTCTTCAACCAGAAGCAACCACCCAAATGGTGGTCATGGTAGCTTCTTCTTTTGTATCCACTGGCTGCTTTGACATGAAAAATATAGCTTGGCAGCTGTGGCAGTTTATCCAAATACCCCTTACTGCTGTTTGGTCATGGAGGAAGTAATCTGCCCAATCTGTGTTTCTAAGGACTTCATTGTTGCCCTAATATTTTCCATGTATGTCTCAATATTTTCTAGCATTGACTCAGTCTTCTCAAACCTCGCTGAAGTATTAGCAACAAACGTGCTCATGAAATCTTCTTAAGGAAGATTTCTGCTCAGCTCTTTGATAGTCAAAACCAGATGAAGGTTGCAAGGTATTCTTTGTGTTAGCATATGACAGGTTTGGATGATAACGATTAGGCATGGGATTACTTCTATAGCTATTGAAGTTCCGATTGTTCATATATTGGACTTGTTCAAAGTTCGAGTTTCCTTCCAATAACTGCATATTTGTAGCCGTCGCTGATTCAATAGATGGTACTCATGGATTTGTCAGGGCTGCTACTTGAGTAGATAGGGTGGAAATTTGAGCTGTAAGTGCTACAAAAGGGTCCACTTCATATATTCCAGCCACTTTGATCACCATAGCGCGTTCACTTGGCCATTGAAAATGGTTAATGGTCATTTCTTCTAACAGATTATAGGCATCCTCGGCTGATTTCTTGAATAGAGTTCCCTCACCTGCTGCATCAACCACAATCCTATTCGAACCATTCAGCCCATTCTAGAACAATTGAATCTGGACCCAGTCTATATAATTGTGTTGTGGACATCTTCATAATAGATCTTTAAAGCGCTCACATGCTTCATATAGAGTCTCAGTCTCCAGCTGCTTAAATATACTGATTTCTGCCCTCAGTTGAGCTGATTTAGCGGTGGAAAGAAACTCTCAAGAAATTTCGTGGCCATATCCTGCCATGTCATGATACTCCACATCTGTATTGATTGAAGCCAATTCCACGCTTTATCCCGTAAAGAGAATGAGAATAAGCGTAGCCTTATAGCCTCTTTACTCACGCCATTTATCTTTATGGTATCTGCGATCTCCAGGAACATCCTTAAGTGCAAGTTGGGATCCTCAACAGCTGAACCCACAAACTGATTTCTTTGTACATGTTGATCAATGCAGGTTTTAACTCGAAATTGTTGGCGTTGATGGGCAATCCTGGAAAAGGTATCATCAATGATCGGCTTGAAGTGATCTCTGATTGCCACCTAACGTGGGTTGATCTCTCTGTTTTCAGCTGCCATTGTTTCTTGTTCAATTTTACTTTCTTTCCTTAGTCTCATCGCTGTTCTTTCTATTTCAGGGGAGCGATTCGAGACTTGTGGATTTTCGCATTCACTGAAGCACCAAAAGAAAAAAAATCAATAAACATAATAAAACAAAAATAAAATAAATATAAACTAAAATTAAAAAATCTAAATCTAAATTAACGCTAAGATTACTTGGTAATAGTATTAATGTGAATTAAACAAACAATCCCCGGCAACGGCGCCAAAAACTTGTTGTGATATTTTATATCGTACCGCAAGTGTACGGTGTCAAGTTTTAGTATAAATATGAGTGAAGAGTGTCGAACCCACATGAATTGTGTTAACCCGTACTAAGTACTACAATCGATAATCCTAACTTTATTTAGAAAATAAATAATAATGATTTTAATAAATAAATAAATATAAAAACAATTTGATAGGAGGAACTAATACGATAGAGATTCTGGATCCTGATTTCACCTAGCTGTCGCCTATGTATTTTTTGGACAATTATGACCCATAGCGTCACTATTTGTACAGATCATGGTGTTGTACAAATTGACTATGTGACAAATGAGATTGCACTTTTATCATTTGTGATTAGATCACCAAGATATATAAATGATAGAAGGTCCTTATGATTTGTTCCTGGATTGAGAATGATATGAGACAGTATCAATCCACGAAGGATAAATCATTAAATATCCCTAGTCATAGTATTATCGAGATTGGACATCAATAAATACGTAAAAGACTAGTATTGCACTTGTGCACGTTGTGAGGGCACAAACGGCATAGTTCTTATATATTTGGGTATAGGATACCCATGCAAGTGTAATAGGAGGTTGTGTTTTACCGATGGTACGGGAAACAGCTTCGCTCTGGATAGACCCCCTCGGAATTCCATTAGTAGTATGACTATAAAATTACAAATTCCAAATTCCCAATTTAATTAACCTAATTGCAATACACAATTAATTACCCAATTAACATTTCTAAAACATCAATTAGCCTAATTAATCATGCACTTCTACATCAAATAGTGTCCAACACAATTCAATCAAAATCAAACCCAATTTACATGCTTGATGTAAGCTCTGATGCCATTGTTGGTTTCTAATTAGGTCCCAAGAATCATCAAACAAGCATGAAAAACGTGAATACAACAAAGGAGAATGGAGGAAACATACTCACAATGATCGGTTTGGTTGCTACGAAGAACACAAGCCTTTTCACCCCTCCTTGAAGCTCGGCAGTAGCTCCCACTGGCAGTGGACTGCTCGGTGGTGACAGGTTCGGAGCCTCCATGAATCAGCCATTGAAGATCTCCATGGAAGCTCCAAGCTTTAAGCTTCAAAACGGATTCCAAGCTCACAAGAACACTGCCCTATCACCTTTGTATAACTCATGGTGTGCTAGCACTTTGTTTTTGCCACAAAAATATCTTTTTTCTTCTCTTTGTCCTCTCGGAAAAAACCAGAAAAGTGATGGAGAAGAACGGCTCCAAGCCGTGAGAGAAGAGGAGGGAAAAGAAGAGAAGACCGAAAGTGGAGAGAGAGAGAGAGGAAATAAAAAACTGTATTTGGTTTTTATAATTTCCAAAATTAATAAACCATTTATAATTTTAATTCCATAAAGTAAGCATTAAATGCTTGTCAATCAATACACATAAACTCACATCAATCAATCAAATGTCTCATCACTCAAAGTGACATGTGATTTAACGCTTGATTTGACTTGCGTGCCGCACTCGAATTCGAAATGCGAATGCGCTCGCAAATAATCCCGGGCTCGAGATCGCTAATTCCAAATTAAAGAATTTTCGTTGCGACGCAATTAAACGATCACGCCTAGCGAAATCACTATTCACGTCGCTAACGAATTAATTCTAAATTAATTCGTTCGCCCGAATTAAAATCTAATTTTAATTCCGCGTCGAAATCCAATTTCGCATAATATATCGAATATATTATTTTATCGATTAATTCCAAATTAATCGTTCTCTCTCTTTAATTAATATTTTATCCCATATAAAATATCTCCTTAATTAATCCCAGATTAATTTTCTCTCTCATCAAATTAATCCCATATTAATTAAAGTGCGAGTCATACATCATCAGTGAATCTTCAGGAAGCGACCCATGAGATCCCCGGATATGTTGGCAGTAAATACGGTCGTCGGACTATCCGAACACGTAAGTACCTCGTACTACATTTATACCGATTTACAAGACAAGGTTGGCTTCTAGCAAAGCGTCATGCCTACCCAATTCTCCAGAAATATCCTTATAGGAATATGTGATCTATATCAAGCGTAGTATACTGTAGTATTGTGTATGTCGATCCAGTATCGGATGTTCACGTGCTAGGCCTGGGGCTTGAATTGTGTCTGCCCCGTACGAAGCACATATCAGATCTCTGGCAACAAGTCTCTATAATCAGATATACATGACCTAGTCATAATATCCCGATAGCTCGAGCATTTAAGAGAACGAGTTCCGTATCCTATGTGACCATCATCTCCATATGACTGGAGTGATACTTCCGTCTTAACATCACACCCAACACACTACAATTCTCAATATACCCAGCATTGGCGTACACAGAACCTGTTAAAGCCATGGACGACCTCAACCAAAGTATATTGATAGTTTTAGCGGTGCAAGTCTCAGGTTAAGACCAAATACACCTACCCTGATTTCGGACTTCCATAGACACATAGTCATACTACCAATGGAATTCTAAGGGGGTCTATCTAGAGCGAAGCTGTTTCCCGTACCATCGGTAAAACACAACCTCCTATTACACTTGCATGAGTATCATATACCCAAATATATGAGAACTATGCAGTTGTGCCCTCACAAACGCGCACAAGTGTAATACTAGTCTTTTACGTATTTATCGATGTCCAATCTCGATAATACTCTGACTAGGGATATTTAATGATTTATCCTACGTGGACTGATACTGTCTCATATCATTCTCCGTCCAGGAAAAAATCATAGGGACCTCTCATCATTTATACATCTAGGTGATCTAATCACAAATGATAATAGTGCAATCTCTTTTGTCACATAGTTAATCTGTATAACAACACCATGATCTGTACAAATAGTGACGCTATGGGTTATAATTGTCCAACAGTTTGGACAAAGCAGACATGAAGGAATTAAAGACGAGCAATGCTCTGACTTCAAATATGTTTGTCATAAATATGTTCACTACTAGTATTGAAATTGGATTTTAAATACTTAGTGTGATACATAAATAAGTATTGATGTTCAGAATCTGCTATGAGCAGGATACTGACATCTATTGAGAATTATCTGCGATTTGGAAACGGGACGAAAGTCGCTGTTTTAACCGTAGATACCTAAGTTTACGAACTACCCTCGGGTATTTACTTAAATTAGGAAATTGTTATAATGTAACTAGTTTGACTAGATACATTATCTATATATCAATGTTTAATCCATTGCGGATTAACCTTTATATTCTAGAACACTAAAGTGTTTTATTTTATAAAGATGATATTGAGATAAACACATTAGATGTGAATAACAGCATTTATATTTTGAATATAAATAAATCTCAAACATAAACATGACAAACAAATAGCTCAAACTGATTTGATCAGAAGAAACTTAATTGTGGCATTGTTGTCTGGGACACAATTAAACAAGAATCGTATATCCACACTTTCGAAGAGTGGGTACTATGACTAATTTGATTCCATTCAAATAAAGTCTACGAATCTAGTTTATTGGGCAAAGTGCCTAAAACACTATTTACTTGGTAAAAGTGAAAATGCCACTGATCTGTTAGCCTAATTCATAGTGAAGCAAGTGGGCCCATGTCTAGCTAGGCTAGAGGTGGAATAAATATTTCGTGACCTTTACAGAAGTGGCATCGCGTTGTGGTTATGTGTTTCTTTTAGAACACAAATCGGAAACTTTTAGAGTTTCGACACGAAATAGACAAATAGATCGGCTAAATTATTATACCGTCGAGGTAAGACCGTAATGGAAAATACTTAAGCAATAAATTTCTAATATACTTGAAAGAGTATAGGATTCTTTCAATGAGGACTCCTCCCGGAACACGTCTATTTGACGGTGTGTCTGAAAGGATAAATCGAATTTTGTTGGACATGATAAGGTTAATCATGAGTCGCTCTGAGCTACCATTTCCTTCAACGGATACGTATAAACAATACAGAACTTATTTTGAATAAAGTTCCATAAAAATCTGTTTGACAGATTCATATTAGATATGAACAGGAAAGAAACCGGGTTTCTCATTCCTGAGTATTTGGGTATGCTAGGCATATGTTTGGATGATACCAAACTAAAACCCAAATTGGATAAGTGCCAATTGTAGGTTATCCTAGAGAAACCATAAGTATAATACTTATACATCTCACAAAGAGAACAATTTAATTGTTGCTCACCATGCGGTTTTCCTAAGAGGAATACTGATATGCAGTGGAAAGTGGGAGGATAGTAAAACTCGATGAAAATCGGAGTAATACTATTCTAGGCACAGATCCTCAATGGAACACATATAGTTCATCAAGGATGAAACTATACCAGTAATCTTCGAATACATAAGAACCGCGTATGTCGGAGAGATGAGAAAATAACCTGCGGTATGGGTTTCTGATCTCACCTCATAAAGATGTCAATCTTATTGAGGTATACCAACTGACTACGTATGAGGAAGTGATACAAGGTATCAACTCCTATTATGGAAAAGTGCCATGATATCCGAAATGGATTCCATGTATATCAACTTAGTTTGGACACTAGTTGATGTACCGCAAGGCATTGTGCCTATTGGTACTATATAAGTCTTCAAGGAAGACATACATAGAAGGCAACATACCAACGTACAAAGCTAGGCTTTTGGCGGAAAGGTATCGTTATCAACATTGTGTTGATTACGAGGAAACCATTTACCTGTTGCCATGGTAAATCCATTTGGATAATGCTTGCTGACGCTGCATGTTTCATTTATGAAATATGACAGCTACACGGGAAAATTGCTTTCCTGAAAAGGAAACCTTTTGGAGGATGTTTATAACATCCTGACGGTTTTGTCGTACCATAACTAGCAAACAAGGTTGTGGGTTATTCGATCCATGTGTGGATTGAAGCAAGCATTAGGTTCTTGGAATTATCGTTTTGATGTAATCATAATGGTGTATGATTTAATTCAAAACGAAATTGATTCTTGTGTATATAAGGAGGTTAGTGGGAGCGCACTGACAGTGAATGTCCTATAAGTAATGATAATATGTCATTTCATGGAAATGATATTCCCATAACATTATCGGTGAAAGCTTGGCTTTCATGAAAACTCTCCGAGAAATCATACATTGAAAAATATACGCGACCTGGTGTCTCATACGCTTTGAGCATATGGCTTCACAAACAGGCCAATCCAAGTGATAGTCACTGGATTGATATTAAGAACATCCATTAGTATCTTAGAGATCTAAGGATGCTGTCTTAATCTATGGAGAATGAGAACTTGAAGTGACTGGGATCACTACTGCAAGTTTCCCAACTGATAATACGACTATAAGTCACAAAACGGTACTATACAGTTTGAAATAACGGAACAGTGAGCTGGAAATCTTCCAAGCAAGATATTGTTACCGAATAAACAACAAATGCGGGTTATTGCTGCAGCTGAGGCATCAATAGAAGCCATTTGGGTCGATAATAAATCTAATTAGATTAGATAAAGTTCTATTAGCAGCTGAGCTAGGCTACAGCGCATGCTAAAGAATTAATGGTCTCATCAATGATCCAGATACATTCTTCGATATTCATCTGATTTTTTCGGATCATACATCGTGGCGATGTGATGATCGAATAAATCGCATCAGATGATAATCATGCAAATCCGCTGATGAAAGCCTTTTCTCACCAGTTTGAGCCAACCGTACATAGTTCGGGTGTCAGACACTCGAGTGACTGGATAAAGCCAAGTGGGAGATTGTTAGACAATTATGACCCATAGTGTCACTATTTGTACAGATCATGGTGTTGTTGTACAAATTAACTATGTGAAAAATGAGATTGCACTCTTATCATTTATGATTAGATCACCAAGACATATAAATGATAGGAGGTCCTTATGATTTGTTCCTGGATTGAGAATGATATGAGACAGTATCAATCCACGAAGGATAAATCATTAAATATCCCTAGTCAGAGTATTATCGAGATTGGACATCAATAAATACGTAAAAGACTAGTATTACACTTGTGCGCGTTGTGAGGGCACAAACGACATAGTTCTCATATATTTGGGTATAGGATACTCATGCAAGTGTAATAGGAGGTTGTGTTTTACCAATGGTACGGGAAACAGCTTCGCTCTGGATAGACCCCCTCGGAATTCCATTGGTAGTATGACTATGTGTCTATGGAAGTCTGAAATCAGGGTAGGTGTATTTGGTCTTAACCTGAGACTTGCACCGCTAATGCTTGCGACAATCAATATACTTTGGTTTTGGTCGTCCAGGGATTTAACAGGTTATGTGTACGCCTCTGCTGGGTATATTGAGAATCGTAGTGTGTTGGGTGTGATGTCAAGACGGAAGTATCACTTCAGTCATATGGAGATGATGATCGCGTAGGGATACAAAACTGGTTCTCTAAAAGGTTGCAACCATCGGGATAATATGACTTGGTCATGATTATCGTATAATAAAGAGACTAGTTGCTCGTAATCCGATATATGCTTCGTACGGGGCAGACACTGTACCAGCCCCAGGCCTTGCATGTGATCATCCGATACTGGATCGAAATACGCAATACTACGTATACTACAACTAATATAGATCCTTATATTCCTGTAAGGATATTTCTGGAGAATTGGGTAGGCATGGTGCTTTGCTAGAAGCCAACCTTGTCTTGTAAATCGGTATAAATGTAGTACTAGGTACTCACGTGTTCGGATAGTTCGACGACCCGATTTACTACCAACATATCCGGGGATCTCATGGGTCGCTTCCCGAAGATTCACCGATGACGTATGACTCGCACTTTTATTAATCTGGGATTAATTAAATGAGAGAGAAAATTAATCTGGGATTAATTACGGAGATATTTTATCTGGGATAAAATATCAATTAAAGAGAGAACGATTAATTTGGAATTAATCGATAAATTAATATATTCGATATATTAAACGAAATTAGATTTCGACGCGGAATTAAAATTAGATTTTAATTCGAGCGAACGAATTAATTTTGAATTAATTCGTTAGCGACGTGAATAGTGATTTCGCTAGGCATAATCATTTAATTACGTCGCAACAGAAAATTCGTTAATTTGGAATTAGCGAACCCGAGCCCGGGATTGTTTGCGAGCGCATTCGCATTTCGAATTCGAGTGCGGCACGTAAGTCAAATCAAGCGTCAAATCGCTAGTCGCATCAAGCGTCAAATCGTTAGTCACTTTGAGTTATGTGACAACTTGTCACTAGATTTGATTGATTGAGTGATGTGACTTGATGGGAGTTGTTGAAGCTTTAATGGCTTGACTTTTTTGGAAAAAGAAAATCAATAATTAATTTTTTAAATTGATTTGTGTATTAGATACACAAAATATCCAACAACCACACAACTCTCCATTCTCTCTTTCTTTCTTCCTCATTCACGCCCATGGAGGGGCATTTTTCTTCTGTTTTTGGCAGCCCATTGCCGAGAGACAAGGAGAAAAATGGGAAGCAAAAGTCGTGATTTTGTGGCAAAATCGAGAGTGCTAGCACACTACGAAATCATGCGAAGGTGATAGGGAAGTCCACCCATGATCTTGGAATCATTTGACGAAGCTTGGAGCTTGGATTCTTGAAGATGAAATCGAAAATGGAGGACCAAGTTGCAGTGCACTGCCGTGAGCTGCAGTGGGCAGAAAAGAAATTTTTGTTGCCTCGCGCGTCGCTCAACCGATCGATGTGAGTATTCCGCAACTCCGTGATGTATTCGCATATTTATTTCTTGCTTGATAATCGATCCTTTGGGCCGTAGAAACTCCAACATATTTGTCATGCCAAATAATCCTTGTTCAGTTATATTGTTTATAAGTCAAGACTTCTAAAATATCCACTCCCTCTCCCGAGTGCCGAGTGAAAATATCATCAACTATAGACTTCGATATCTCTATAAAAATCCAATAGTTAATAACTTTTTACGCTTTGTGATTCTATATTAACGACTTCAAAGGAACTACATATTCTCTCGAACTCTATAAAATCATAGGTCATATTCTCTAGATCTATTCAAAATCCCCTATCTCGAGTGATATATTTCAAAATGTGTCATCATATTTGTGGCCAGCAAACACAAGGCATTAAACTCAAAAGAATATAAATAAATCAATAAAACTTCATAACAAAATTAACAATTAAAACAAAGGTTCAAGCATCGATTACATCATTCTCCCGAATTAAGGAGTTAGTTCATGACAAAAGAAAAAAATGATAAACAAGTCATGAATCTAATGGAAATCATTAGAGTTCTAAGAAATAAATAAGATGATAAAACCCGAATTGAATCTCTTCTTCTTCGGACGTCACCGCCTTCGTCTCCTCTTGTCGCTCTTCAATCTTTCTCCTTGAATCTCTAAAAATATGTGTTTCTGTATTTTGTGATGTGTATTAGCCTCTTCTTAATTTTGGACGAACTAATATATTTATAGTAGAGGCTATGAGTCATTGGGTATCTTAGAAAACCCTAATTTTATATTTCCTGGTGCGCGTGTTTTCCCCCGCAGCGCTGCGCCTCTCTAAATGGGCGCCACGGCGCCCTCATCTCGACAATTTGTATGGAATTCGGTTGGCTTGCAGGCGTCGCGGCGTGATCGATTGGCGTCATAGTGCCATTCTCTCGGGAAAATGTATGGGGAGGCTTGGCGCTGCAGCGCCAATAAATGGGCGCTCAGGCGCTCATTGCTTTTAATTTCTTTAAAGTCAAACTTCTCTTATCCTTCAAAAATATGGCCCACGTGTGCTTTTTGGTCAAATATAGTGGCTGCCTTGGTGTAATCTCCAATTTGCGTGAAGCTTGCTTTCCTTTTTTAATTCTATTTCTTTAGTCAACAATTTGTCCACTCTCTTTGTTGCTTTTATAACCCACGTGTGCTTTTTCTCCATAAACAAATAAGTTTTTTGTATTTGTAAAAATTGTTTGTTTTCTCTCCTTCCAATTCGTGTTGTTTCATGTATGCGTCTGATGCTTCCAATAGGTCCCGAAACACTCGTATTTGCTCTATTTTTGATGTTCTAATGCTTCCTACAAATAACACATAAAGTAAACTACAAATGACATTAAATGACACGAAACATAACAAAATTATAGGCTAAGAATGCCATAATAAGTGGGTATAAACCACACTTATCAGACCACCCAGTGTCCAGTATTACTACAAGACTATTCTAAGGTCGATGTCATTCTTATAATATCTATACATCATTCTAATATGCATAATGACAATATCATCGATAAGGTATGAAATGAAAATGTAGTTATTTTATTAATAAATAATAAAATGTACAATTCGGATAGGCACTCTAAGCACCAACTCCAACACATGTAAATCCTTGGAATATCACAATGCCCTATGGTTTGACCTAAGATGCGTATGGTTATGACATGGTAAGGTTATTGGCTATGCTTTCATAAGGATATAGGGGTACGAATGGAAATATTCTATACATGACTAGTAGATGACATAGGTTATATTTGGCATATTAGGATGGAGACGTTGTCCTGGTGGGAGAAAATTGATGCCTCGCACACAGTATAAAACTGAGAGAGGTAAGCTCAGACAACGGTGTTGGGTACAATTTTTGGAAGACTACCACTGCTCGACCTATAGTTATCCAGAGAAGGCTAATGAAGTTGCTGACATCTACAACGAAAAACTCATCGACAAACTATCTCCATGACAGAAAACACATTAGTATCAAACAGATAGAAGCAAACGCACACGAGCAGTAGGGTACAAATCTCAACTATCAGATCAATGTGTGACAGCTACTTATTTACAAGTTAGAACATTGAATATTAGGTAATACTTGGGAGGTTCAGTAATTGAACCTTTTCATTCAGAGGCCATAAGAGTGAGATCATTTGACAGTGGCTACAAGATTTATGCTAGTAGACTCCTTAGGTTTAAGATATAGTGTCATTCCACTAGTCTCATACCTGCAAGAAAAGCTATTCAACATAGCTCATGTATTTCCTTTCACGACGTACCCAGCTATGATAAGATGTATCATGTACGAAATAGGGTAGTGCAGGAGTAAAGGCATGGAATGCTAGCGATTTAAGTGTAGGAGAATTATAGCAGAGCATCAGATAAACGTAGAAACGCCTCATAGTTTATATATACCGAAGTGGAACTCGAGTGGTAAGTGACAACTCTCGTGGTGGATAAACCAGGGAACCACATTGGTCATAGTTTCATCTAGAATACAGTTGAGAGGTTTTCCTAGCCGGCATACTTCCTTCAGTCAAGTCCAGGATCACTACAGCTCAGTATGTTCAGATTTATGCAGTATAGTCCCAGCAATGAGTTTTTGCTTTTATCATCTTTAGCGGAGACTCATTGTTCACTGCCAAGTTTTGATAGTCATATGAGCATATACCAGATACCAGCTATAACTTAGTGCAATTTTATAGCCTTAGACCCTTGGTCACTAAAGAATAGCTTTTCAGACTTCAGGAAACGTATTCAAGATTAGTGTCTTAAACATTGTAAGTTACGCTTAGGTATAGTGCCTTAGGCTGTGGAGGCACTTGTGGTCAGTAGCTATCGCTCTAGTATTCAGACGACCCCAACCGAGGGTATATGAACATAAGTGTAGATACCATGTAGATCAGTTCAGTGCAAGTGAAGTTAAGATTTTAGGTTCAGTCCTAGTTACAGACTCAAGACAATATAATAATAGCTCAGAATAGAGTCAGGTTCCATGCAGATCATCGTTCATGTTATGACTACAGTTTCAGTTCATGATTTAGTTCTCAGTCTAGGGTACAACTCAGTTTAGAAATTCATTAGTAATTTTCAGATTGTAGTTCTATTTATATTTCTAGCTCACGTTACAGTTTCCCAGTTCACGTTTTACATGCTCTAGTGAGCTTATAACTTTCAACTCAAGTTATAGCTATCAAATTATATTGGACAAGATCTATGATGTTTCCTTATTCAAAAATTACCAACATAACGACTCTTATATGTTAGAACTTTAGTTCATAGTAATCAGCTAGACAATATCATGTCACAAAGCCTCCAAGTTAAATAAATATGGACCAAGGATGTTCCATCAGTGTAAGTCAGTTGGTGACATTACAAAGATCAAAAAGTAGAATAGGATCTTATAACGCTATGAAGCGACAGAACCCTTGTAAATTCAAAAGCTTAACCTTTGAAAGGATTCGAGGATGAATCATAATTAAGAGGGAAGAATGTAACACCCTGGTTGTACGACAAGTCATTATGGATATGGTTGGGTCTTTGAGTTGACCAACCCCATAGAAAGACAAGTTCATTTGAGTTGTAAATTTTGGATTTTCAAAATTTTCATTTGTGTCGTGTACGTCACAGCGTTCGAACGAGACTAGATTTCTTATTCGTGTCACATTCTTCACCCTGTTTGAAAGAAGTCAGTTAGAGGATTCGCATTCTTATGGCATTCAATGAGGCGTTAAAACACATGTCGGTAGAATACGCGCGTTCGTGGTTACATGCGAGTGGCGTTCAAACGGTCTTATGACTTTTGCCTTAAAATTATATCAAAACACTCCAGAAATTGAGCTCTCTATAAATAGTCGCATACCCCTTTTTCATCTTCTTCAACCTCACGCCCAAGCTTGGCCACCCCTCCATTTTTGGCCCATTTTAGCAAGCTCAAAAGTGTTTTCACTTCTATTTTCAAAAGCCATTGAAGCAAGATCCTATGTAGGAAGTCTTAGCCAGTTCCACATGCCAGCTCAAGTCTTCAGGATTATTCCCAACTTTGTGAGTAAATGATATAGCTTTTATATTTTCAGCCCTATGTGTTTTTATAGCTCATTGTTTTCCTTTATGAATCTATGAAACTTCAAATTTATAAAGCATGTTTCAGCTTAGCTATGTTTTCATGATTAGTAGCTCCAATTTTTATGGTATTTACAAAATATGACAGTTTTACCGGTTTTCAAGTTAAAGTTATGAATTCACTATGTTATGTAATTATGAATCAGTAAATTTAAGATATTTGTTTTAAATTTATCTTAAATTCAGTTCAGTAAGAAATAAAATATTTTCAAAAACTAGTATAGTACCACCCTCTTAGCGTAGCGACTTGGGTACGCTCAGTTCAACATGCCTAATGGTTCAAATAACCCTCTAAGGCCATTACATATACAGTTCAACAAGTCTAATGGTTTAGATAACCCTCTTAGACTATTACAATTTAGCTTAGCTTCCCCTGCTCACACGGTGCTAGTTCTCGCTAAGTAAGTTTCATGCCCCCAAGTTATATTACTAGTGAGATTTTCATGACAGTTTTCTTTCAACAAGCTTTTTATACGTTAGCCTTGTATTTCATAAAGTGGTTGATTTCAAGAAAAGGGAAAGTTTCTTTTACAACTCAGTTTGGATGCATGGTCATGGTCCACACATATGTATAGTCATCATAGTAGGTCGTGGGGCCTAATGGTGTCTTATGTATATCATAGTGTATAAATGTATTTACATAGTCACATTAAATAATTTTTATGTATGTTACAAGCATGTATGTCATCAGATCATAATGTGTTCATACATTATTAGCATTAACATCACAGATTTAACTTAGCTCATGACACGTCACACACAGTCAGATCAGGGGCTCAAAGAGATGGATCCACTGTCTCATACCATTCACATCTGGATATACTGGGGCGTGACATTATATTTCTAGAAAATTTTATTTTGCGAGAAAATGTTCAAACATGCAAAAATTCAAAAATTGATTCTACCTTCCCAAGTGCATTACACAACAAATATTATGAAAATTCCCAAGTGTAGAAATTCAAAAATTGATTCTAGCCGTTTTATTAATATTATTAAGAGTAAATTAGTAAATTGTATATTTTATTTATTTGTTGGAATTTAGGGCAGGGAGCCGTTGCTCCCTGCCCAGCCCAACGGCTACTAGCCATTGGGAGCCATATGGTTCCAACCGGAACTGTTTGGTTTCGGTTGGAACCTTAGAACTGCTGGAACCGTCTGGTTCCAGCGATTCTACTTTGGTTCTGTTAGGAGTGAATCCTAACTGAATCAAAAAACTTCAGTGGTCGGATCTACTACTATAGGCCTTAATCTTGCAAAATAACCTTGTTTTTGAGCTGTAAACCTCAAGTACATGTACCGAAAATCTAAAATTTCTTTTAGTAGCCTCCTAACATTGTCATTTGACTCTTTAGTCTTTTTTGTTCAATTGAAACCTTTGTTTGTATTTTCACCAAACTCTCTGAATTCGTAACCCTTATAGTCTCAGCATAACCATAAAGTATTTTATATTACAAATGTACTTCTCCTTGGATTATTTCCCTAGATTTTCTTTTGGCTCTATAACACTTGGTCAAAGAAATTTCAGCACCAATCTCCCGTTGTACTCTTTTCCAGCATAACTTTAACATCCAGCCAAGATTGTCCCTCAAATCCCTTAAGTACCTATTTGTTATATACCTTGCATTTACTAAATTATTATGAAACTTTCTTAGGCAAATATGGATTGGGTTGAATGTTTTAATTTGTAATGTCATGTTTTCCCTAAGTTTAGAAGCATGAATCCTAAACCCACACATTTCTCTACAAACGGCACTAATTCTAATTGAGGTTTTCTTATTTAGAACATAAGAGTATCCTCTCCTAATTGCCCATTCCCTCAGGATTTTCCTGAACACAGTGTTGTTCATTAAATTCATGCCCTTAAGGAGTTGTGGATTATTCATACTTGTTATTTTGAATTGAAGTCTATAGCTTCTGAGTGTCATTCTTCAACAGATCCTCTCAAGCTGTGTAATTCATCATCATCATATGCCGATTCATTAAATTCTTTCATTTCTCCCCATTTTTTACTCTAGACCGGTTTCGGAAAGGACAATAATTTCATCCATTTATGTACGATTTTCCTACAAACTAAGAATGTGTAGGAACCAAGGTCTGAACTAAATATTGAATCGATAGAAAGTCAAGATCGTAGATCATATAGGAATAAGAACACAAGGGCAAGGGATTGAAGTCAGTATGCAAGACAAATTCGAGTTTTGACTTTGAGTTATTCTGTTAAAAAATAACAAAAAGTTAGCAGTGCAATTACTTTCACTCGAGTATGAAAACTTAACAAGAATCTCTACTTTGAGGTGAGGTGAATAATCTTTTTATTTTATAGACCTGACGTAATAGGCCTTCACGATGAACAAAGGATATGTTCCACCCTCCCAAGCCACCTTCTTGGCGTTTCCTTATTGGATCGCTCGACTGCCCCATAGATCATGCATGAGACTTCACTATGTAGAAAAATGAAACTATCCTTTCCACCCCGGCCTAACTCAGATATTGATTGGTTACAGCAAATAGTGGAACGTGTAGAACCGCCATCTCTCCAGAAGAGCCAAATACATGCTCCGTGTGCATTCAATTTAATAACTTTAGATAGTTGAACTTTATTGGAAATTTTGTCAGCAACAGTGCTTCATGCACGAAATTCCACTCTCCTTTACCACACTCAAGTGAATTGGTTTCGAGAGCATTCTGCCAGTTTTTGGCCACTTTCGCTTCCAACTCGATTCATCGCCTACGTGCCCTTTACACCCAGTCATTCCGAAGAATATTTAGCCCCCGTCATACCACGATTACTGGCACGGGGTTTGTCGAGGCTTCTGTTGAAGTGAAGCATGCATGCACGTATGAGTTCCAAGCACTAAAACAGCTAGCATGCATTTCCTCCGAAAGTTGGCAACAGGAGCACGAAAGCTTGATGTGAAGCTTGGCCAAACTTGGAAACTTGCTGCCAGCAAGTGGCAAACCGTGTGACACTGTTCACACGGTTTGAGCACTATAAAAGGAGCCCAAGATCATGTATTCAGCATCCAAGAAATCCCAAAGTCTCATAAGTGAGAGTAATAGAGAGAGATTGAGAGTTTTGTTAAGCTTTAGGGTTAAACTTGTAATTCTTTGTTTGTGAGTAATAGAAAATTTTTCTCATTTCTTCTCTATTGTGTGTGTTTTATCACAACAAGTGGTATCAGGAGCTAAGGTTCCACGCTGGGATCCCGAAACTCGGAAACAGAGTTTCGGTTCGGAAAGTCGGTTCCGACGAAAGTTGTCGAAAATTGATTTTGAGAATACCATCGGACTTTTCACGGTGAGACGAGCACGGTGGTATTTTTCGGCGATTGATCGGAGCTCCGGTGAGCCCGCACGTGCCAGGCAGCAGCTTCTTCACGCGCCACACGCACAAGCCACGCGCCGCACGCGCTCCAAGGAAGAAGACGACACACGTGGCGACACATCATCGCCCAGTCATCTGCCACATCAGCAGTCACGCACAGTCAACAGCCACGTCAGCAGACCAGTCATCAGCCACGTGTGTGCATCCAGTCAGCGCCACGTGTCTGCCACGTCAGCAACACTTGCCACGTCAGCATAAATCTGGTAAATTTCAGATAGGTCCATGTACTTTATGGAAATTACAATTTAGTCCCTGAACTTTTCCGTAATTGTGCTTTGGCCCCTGAAATTTTGGAAATTGCACTTTGACCCCTATAATTTCTGAAATTTGCAATTTGGTCCCTGTGTCGGATTTTGACAAATGGAGTGTCATTTCCACCATTTTTTACCATTCCGGACGCAACGGTGAGGTCCGTTTTTTGAATTTCTGCTTAGAATTTTTATGATGGATGGGGGCAACGGAAAAATGGTTTTGTTAATCAGTACAAACTATTTCACATGGAGAGGAAGGATGAAAGACCTTCTGTATGTGAAGGACTATGATGGATCGGTATTTCTGAAGCAGAAACCAGAAGGAATGTCTGATGAGAAGTGGGCTAATCTTCACCAGAAAACATGCAATAAAATTCGTCAGTGGATCGACGACAGTATCGTAAACCATGTTAGTGAAGAAACAAATGCATGTGTCTTATGAAGAAAGCTGGAGGAGCTTTTCCGAGCAAAGACTGGCAACAACAAGTTGTACTATATCAAGAAGATGATGGGGTTGAAATACCTGGAAGGTACAGCTGTGGCAGACCATATCAACGATTTCCTCGGCACCATGAAAGAACTGTCTGGATTGGGCATAGACTTTAGTTCTGGATTGGGCATAGACTTCGGTGATAAGGTAAATGGCTTAATACTCCTTAATATGTTACCAGAATCATGGGTAACGTTAAGATCTACGGTGATAAATTCAGCCGCAGATGGGAAAGTCACTATGGAGATGGCAAAGACCAGGATCTTCAAGGAAGAAAAGAGGACGAGAATGCATGAGTCAGCATCAGCCTCAACCTCAGAAGCTCTAGTAATAGAAAAGAACACCAGAAGGGGGAGAAGTAAAAGCCGAGGCCCAGGTAGACCAGACAAGAACCGAGGTAAATCAAGAACTAGGGAAAAAGAAAGGCCATATGAAGAGGGACTGTTACAAACTGAAGAACGAGCAGTCCAGGAGAGATGATGACTCTAATCAAGAAAGAGTTGCTACTACCACCGACAAAACCACCAAATAATTATGCATAATGTATGAAGAAGATGTTGTGAATCTTGCCAGCCACGAGACCAGTTGGGTGATAGATAGTGGCGCCTCCATACACGCCACATCTCGCAGAGACTTCTTTTCATCTTACACACCAGGAGACTACGGTGCTGTAAGGATGGGGAATGACGGCCAGTCCAAAGCTGTCGGTATTGGAGACATATGTCTTGAAACAGACAACGGGACAAGGCTAGTGTTGAAGGGAGTCAAGCACATCCTAGACATCCGGTTAAACCTGATCTCAACAGGCAAGCTGGATGATGAAGGTTTCTGCAGCACCTTTAGTGACGGCACATGGAAGCTCACTAAATGATCAATGGTGGTGGCACAAGGTAAGAAAGATTCAACTCTGTATTTGATGCATGCTAAGCTTTCAAATAGTAGCATAAATACAGTTAACAGTAATGAGGCAGCCGAGTTATGGCACAAAAAACTCGGTCACATGAGTCAAACGGGGATGGAAATACTACGCAGGCGGAATGTTCTTCCTGAATTGAAGAACTCACACTCACGGTTGCTGGAAAGCAGAACAGAGTGTCCTTCCAGAGCTCCCCGCCTCAACGGAAACCGGAGGTACTTGATCTCATACATTCAGATGTATGTGGTCCGATGCAGACACGAACACTTGGAGGGTCACTTTACTTTGTCACATTCATTGATGATCATTCAAGGAAGATCTAGGCATACACCTTGAAGAGAAAAGATCAGGTGCTGGGAGTGTTCAATGAGTTTCATGCCTTGGTGGAGAGAGAAACTGACAGGAAACTCAAATGCATCAGAACAGACAACGGTGGAGAATACAGAGGTCCGTTTGATCAGTACTGCAAGATGCAAGTAATCCGACATCAAACGACACCTCCGAAAACACCTCAGCTGAATGGCCTAGCTGTGAGGATGAACAGAACCTTGTGCGAAAGGGTCAGAAGCTTGCTGTCACAAGCCAAGCTGGCGAAGACATTTTGGGGGGAGGCACTCAACACAGAAGTACATGTTTTGAACATGTCCCCACCGGTCGCACTGAAAGGTAATGTTCCTAACCAAGTCTGGATAGGTAAAGAAGTGTCTTATGAACACTTGCATGTCTTTGGGTGCAAAGCATTTGTACACATCCCAAAGGACGAGAGATCCAAGCTTGATGCAAAGACGCGACAGTGTGTCTTTATTGGCTATGGTCAGGATGATTTCGGCTACAGACTGTATGATCCTGTGGAGAAGAAGATTTTCAGAAGCCGAGATGTTGTCTTTGTTGAAGACCAGACCATAGAAGATATCAGAAAGGAGATGAAGACAATGCCCCAGCAATACAGAGATGTGAATCCAGAACCTCATACACTGGTGCCAGTACAAGTTGAAGATGAGGTTCCCAGACATGAGGGTACAAGTGATGAAGCTCCCAGAGATGATGATCATGATCAACCACCAGTACCAGAAGCTACACCAACAGTTCCACAGAGAAGGTCTGACAGAGAGAGGCGACCTTCAACCAGATACTCTGCATATGAGTATGTGTTGCTTACTGACGGGGAGAACCCGAGAGCTACCAGGAGGCTGTGGAAACAGAGAAAAGTGGGAGGAAGCCATGCAAGATGAGATGAAATCGTTGCATGATAATCACACTTTTGAGTTGGTGAAATTGCCAAGAGGCAAACGGGCTTTGAAGAACAAATGGGTGTACAGGGTGAAGCAACAGGAGCACACTTCACAACCCCGATACAAAGCCAGATTAGTTGTCAAGAGATTCAATCAGAAGAAAGGCATTGACTTCGATGAAATATTCTCTCCAGTTGTGAAGATGTCATCCATCATAGTGGTACTCGGTCTAGCAGCAAGCCTCGACCTGGAGATTGAGCAGATGGATGTCAAGACCGCATTTCTTCACGAAGATCTGGAAGAAGAAATTTACATGGAGCAACCAGAAGGCTTCAGAGTCAGAGGGAAATAGGACTATGTTTGCAGACTCATGAAAAGCCTCTACGGTTTGAAACAGGCACCGAGATAGTGGTACGTGAAGTTCGAGTCAGTTATGGGGGAGCAGGGATACAAGAAGACCACTTCAGACCATTGTATCTTCGTTCAGAAATTTTCTGACGATGACTTTATCATCTTACTGATGTACGTAGATGATATGTTGATAGTTGGCCAGAATCAATCGAGGATTGATAATTTGAAGCAACAACTGAGTAAGTCTTTTGAGATGAAAGACTTGGGGCCAGCTAAACATATTCTTGGCATCAGGATCGGCCGTGATCGGAAAGCCAGGAGATTATACTTTCCAGGCCATCCCTCGACTGGCAACTGAACATTATGTGGGGTATTGTAAGAGTTTGTATATCAAATAGTGATAGAGTCCCACATCTAAAATGTATAAGGAATGTGAAAGGTTTATAAGTGGTCTCTAAACACTTATATTAAATTGGAGTGATAAGGCTTGGGCTTGGGCTTGGGCTTTGATGCATGGCTTGGTGTATGGTTGGCATGATAATTAATATATATTTAATATATATTAATTAGTCAAAAGATGGGCCTTGGGCTCTTGTGATTAATTAGCCTCCCTGGAAAATTTTTTCTGTTTTGTTTATTTTTGGATTTAAATTTTAGTTTAAATCAAAAGAACACAACCTGACTGAAAAGACATCAACACTGCATCAACTTCAACTGTCTTTAACTGTTTATTTAAATAGAACAATATGTATTTTGGAACAGATACTTTCATGCAAAAACGTTGATTATTACAACTGATCTTTGGAAAAATGAAATACAAAAGATATCAAGTAGATTCGCTAGGGGTCGATGTCCGTGCAAAATTTCGACTTCAGATTGTTGAATCCTGGTGGTAGACGTCCGTAGAACTACAAGAACAAGAGTAGGGATGAAATTTTACTATAGGACATAGCGTTACGCTAGCCTCAATCTTCAAGTCAGTGATTTTGTTTAATTGAATTACTTGTACTGTAAGTTTCAATCATGTTTGTTGTTATTTTCATTACAGTCAATTCTGTGTTGGTATAATTATTGTTTATACAAATATTTTCAATAAAATTATAGCATTCACTGATTGTTCTTCAACAATCTATAGCAGAAATTTATATAATGGAACAATCTGCGAATGTTGTGAAGCCTGATGTTGAGAAACCAGACAAGTTCAAAGGACTGGATTTCAAACGATGGCAACAAAAGATGTTGTTTTATTTAACAACATTGAACCTTGCACATGTCGTCAAGGAAGAATACCCTGTGGCAGAGGGAGATAACATTCCTGCAGAAAAACTCAATGCAATTGATGCATGGAAACACAATGAGTTTTTATGTAGGAATTATATTCTTAACAGTCTTGATAACTCTTTGTATGATGTATACAAATCTTATAAGACTGCCAAGGATCTATGAGATTCCCTGGAAAATAAATATAAGATCAAAGATGTTGGTTCAAAGAAGTTCATTGTTGGGAAATTTCTGAAGTACCAAATGGTGGATTCAAAAACTGTTGTCAACCAAGTGGAAGAATTACAAATTCTTATCCATGAACTTGCGGCCGAAGGCATGACTCTACCGGTACAGTTTGCTGTCGGATCTGTAATAGAGAAATTGCCTCAATCTTGGAATGATTTCAAGATACATCTTAAGCATAAAAAGACTGATATGTCAATGGAGGATCTGGTTCTCAAACTAAGGGTGCAAGAAGATCACCGCAAGACTGAAGGGCTGAATGTTTCAGAATTTGAAGCCAAAGCGAATGTCATTGAGAGTGGAGGGGTGTCGAAGCCTAAACCTCAAAACCAGAAGAATAAATGGAACAATAAAGGGAAAGATAAAAACCAGAAAGTTCTTGCTGCAAAAGGGAAGAATTTCAAGGGAATTAAAGGTGCTTGTTGGGTGTGTGGAAAAATTGGACATCGAGCACTAGATTGCCGCCACAAGAAAGGAAATCCGGGTCCAAATGATAAGAACAACAACAAACAAGCAAATATTGTTGAGGAAGAATTTGTTGGTATTGTTGTTTCTGAAGTGAATTTGCTGACTGACAGTAAGGATTGGTGGGTGGATACTGGTGCAACAAGACATATTTGTGGAAACAGAAATATGTTTGTTACCTACACTCCTAACAATGGCGATGAAAAGTTATATATGGGCAATGCAACTGCTGCAACTGTAGCTGGAAAAGGGAAAGTGGTTCTGAAATTCACTTCCGGGAAAGAACTTGCCCTTATGGATGTACTCCATGTCCCTGAAATAACCAAGAATCTTGTTTCTGGTCCTGTATTAAGCAAGAAGGGTTTTAAACTTGTATTTGAATCTGACAAATTTGTTCTTACTAAGGGGGAACATTTGTAGGATAGGGCTACCTCTCTGAATGGCTCTTTAAACTCAATGTAATTGCTGATGATGCTATTAATAATAAAATAAATAAGGCTTCTGTTTACTTGCTTGAATCTTCTACATTATGGCATGCTAGATTTGGTCACATTAACTTTAAATGTATGCATAGAATGGTCAATCTTGGCTTATTGCCTAATTGTACAAAAGATAATGTGCATAAATGTGAAACATGTGTTGAATCAAAGTTTGCTAGCAAGTCATATAAATTTGTGACTCTGAGATCAAATGAATTATTAGAATTAATTCATACAGATTTGGGTGATTTTAAATCAATACCAAGTCGTGGTGGAAAGAATTACTACATCACTTTTATAGATGATAGTAGTAGATATTGTTATGTATATTTGATACATAGCAAATATGAGTCTTTGAATATGTTTAAGACATATAAAGCTGAGGTGGAAAATCAGTTAGACAAGAAGATCAAAATATTGCGATCTGATAGAGGCGGAGAATATGAATCTAATGCCTTCACAGAATTTTGTGCTTCTAATGGAATAATTCATCAAACAACAGCACCCTACACTCCACAACAAAATGGGGTGGCTGAATGGAAAAATAGAAATCTAAAGAATATGATGAATATGATGAATTCCATGCTTAACAGTTCCAGGTCTACCACATAATATGTGGAGTGAAGCGTTACTTACAGCTAATACCATCTTAAACATAATTCCACCAAAGAAGAGTGATCAATCTCCAAATGAAAAATGGAAGAAAAGGCTACCGACATACAAAATCCTGAAAGTGTGGGGTTGCCTAGCAAAGGTTCAAGTTCCCTTGCCTAAAAGAGTTAAACTTGGACCTAAAACCATTGATTATGTCTTTATTGGATATGCCAATAATAGTGCAGCATACCGTTTTCTAGTAATCAAATCTGGAATTTCGGATATCCAGGTAAATACAATTATTGAGTCTACTAATGCTGAATGGTTTGAGCATATGTTTCCTTATAAGGATAGACTTGAAAAAAATAAACGAAAAATGCCTGAATTTAATCAAGAGAATGGGAATGATGTTGCCTCTTCATCTGGTGTTCAAAACAAGGATCTGGAACCAAATAAATCAACTCTCCAAGAGAAATATTTAGAACCTAAAAGGGGAAAAAGAATCAAGGTAGCAAAAGAATATGGACCTGATTTTTAAACTTTCTCATTGAAGCTGAACCTTAAATATATCAAGAGGCCATAACTTCGTCTGAATCTATTTATTGGCAAGAAGCAATAAATAGTGAAGTAGAATCCATTCTACAAAACCATACATGGGAGTTGGTAGATTTACCATCTGGTTGCAAACTGATTGGTTACAAATGGATTTTTAAAAAGAAATTGAAGCCTGATGGTACAATTGATAAATACAAAGCTCGTTTGGTAGCTAAAGGATACTGTCAAAAACAAGGACTTGATTTCTTTGACACATACTCACCAGTAACCAGAATAACATCTATAAGGATGTTAATTGCAATTGCAGTAATTTATAATTTGGAAATACATCAAATGGATGTAAAAACTGCAGTCTTAAATGGTGAGTTGGATAAAGAAATTTATATGGAACAACCTGAAGGGTTTGTAGCAAAAGGACAAGAGAATAAAATATGTAAGCTTGTGAAGTCACTTTATGGACTTAAACAAACACCAAAACAATGGCATGAGAAATTTGATCATACAATGTTATCACATGGATTTCGGATTAATGAATGTGATAAATGTGTTTAATAACGCTAGTAACATAACGCTATAACTTTCGAGCTTTGAGAAAACTAAGCAACCCTTGAACCCAGAGACGGTAATTCGGACCTTGGAGGATGGTAGTAATGGTTTGTATAACATCTTTTCCATTAAGAATATTGTGGGGTCCACGTAAAATTTCAAAATAGCCCTTGAAGTTCTTGAAAAATCAGAAAACTAATAAAACTTTGCAAATCTTACAGATTATTCCAAAACCACAACGAAGGCCGAAACAAGATCAGAGGGGAGGGAATCAGAACCACACAAGGGATGGGAGTAGGATGGTAGTGATGGAGCTGGAAACACGCCATTACAGAGGAGAAGAGAGTAGAGAGATTCACAGTGGTGATGGCGGCAAGTTGACAATTGCCGACGAAATTAGAGGCCGACAATAAGAGCTTTTGATCATGGGGCTAGAAAGAGTTGAAGGGATGGGTCAATCGACGGTGGGAAGTTTGAAGATGACGCCAGGGATGACATCAGAGAGACGAGAAGCATCGTGAAGGGAGAAGATGTGTAGTGGATGTAGGGTGCGCACGACAGTGGCGTTGGTCGGGATAGGAATTGTCGTCGAT